>JABUQX010080059.1:0-41142 GCA_015478945.1 Trachelipus rathkii
CGGTAGTACTTCGTTCGGACCTCGGAACGATGTTTAACCGTTTCGCATTTATCGTGAAAACGCTTTCGCGTTTTTATACGCTTCAGGAGAATGTCATCCGGGCCACCCGCCTTCCTAACGTTCATAGATTTCAGCGACCCATGCACCCGATCAAATGTAATCACAGGCAAAGGCATAGGACACCTGAGAGGAGAATTAGTAGGAAGAGGAATGCCAGAATCGTCCAGGGTTGAGTTAGAGGAAAATAGAAGGCCGAAGAGATTGGCCTTTTCAGTTTAAGTAAAAGAATAATCTGACCTAATAAGGGGAGGAAAGGCAGATATACAGAGTTGCTAGAAATGTTATTGGCAAAGAGACCAGAAAGCTTTTTGTCAGCTTAGGAAAACCAAGGAGTTTAGCGCACTTTCGTTTGATGAAAGTCCGCTTTGCTCGTCGAAGAGTATCCCTGCAACGATTTCTAGCTGAAGGAAAATTAGCGAGAGTGATAGGAGAACGAGAATTTTTCTACCCCCGATACACACTGTCTCTAGCATGAATGACCAGAGAACAAGCACGATCGATCCATGGATTATGAGGAGAGAAAGATTTAGTTGAAGAAGGAATGAGCCAGCTCATCCCATCAACGATTACAGCTCCCTCCTTATCTTTTAAATCTTTATACATCCATCATTATTCCTTACTGAGGTAGCCAATTTGCTATCATCTGCAAACTTGGAAACCTTATATTTAAGTCCCTGGTCTAAATATTATATATATATATATATATATATATATATATATATATATATATATATATATATATATATATATATATATATATATATATATATATATATATATATATATATATATATATATATATATATATATATATATATATATATATATATATATATAAACAACACCTAAGAAATAGTTACGGACCACAAACATGTCTCCTCATTTCCATTAATAAATTACTTTTCATTTTCATTAATTATTATTATTATTATTATTATTATTATTATTATTATTATTATTATTATTATTATTATTATTATTATTATTATTATTATTATTATTATTATTATTATTATTATTATTATTATTATTATTATTATTATTATTATTATTATTAAGAGACTTAAGGAATCAAAAATTTTGATCGCTAAAATAATTTCGGGAGGTTGAACCCCCTGACCCTCCTATCTACAGCCTTATATATATATATATATATATATATATATATATATATATATATATATATATATATATATATATATATATATATATATATATATATATATATATATATATATATATATAAATAATATTCCTCTATATATATATTGAGAAAAGAAATTTTTAAAATTAATCGTCATCGTCATCGTCATCGTCATCGTCATCGTCATCGGCAAAATTTATTATAATCGTCATCGTCATCGTCATCGGCAAAATTTCATAATCGTCCCATCACTAATATATATATACTCATAACCTTAAGCTCATAACCTTAACTTAATATATATATTTATATATATATATATATATATATATATATATATATATATATATATATATATATATATATATATATATATATATATATATATATATATACCGGTATATATTTAGTTAGTTAGTTAGTTAGTTGCCACCGAACCTTTATCCCATGAATTTGGGGGTTCATTATCTATCGCAGTAGGGGCCCTGGTTAGGGGAATTGGGTTAAATGTATTTTCTAGCCAAGTGGATTATAATGCACAGATTATAATTATCTAGGTTTGATAGTCAGTCCTGCTTCGGCTCAACACACTTGAAAATTCTAGCCACTGTGGATGTGGCTTCGCATCCAAATGAGTGGACCTTCTTATGCTAGAAGTATGAGAGAGAGGGTGATTTTGTATGTAATAATAAATTATTCTTTTGTATGTGTTGGCTATGTTTTTAGTGATGTGTGGGTATTGAGATTAGTGTAATTCACTATGCTGTAAACTGTAATTAAATATTAAAGAAAATCTCCTGCAGACAAAGGGGTGTTGATTGTTGCTGTGGTGTTATGTTCTCGAAAACTCGGGCATGGCATAGCGATGAGAACCAATACCAATGGGTCTTTTTGTGTCCCTCCGACCCTCAGCACAGGTATGTGCATTCGTGCATTAGCATTTGTCGCATACATTTTCTTTCAACCTTCATCCTTTCCACTCATTTTTCATATCAATTTTCTGTCTTTTCAATCCACCTTCTTTATCGCAGTTTCAAAAGTTTGTTTGTTTGTTTTTTTTTTTGTTTTTTTTTTTTGTTTTTTTAAAATTCCCACCCATCAGTCCCTTTAAATACTTGTACGTAGGTTGTCCTCCACAGCCCCTTGGGCTATCTGGTGCCTCTTCCTGCATGGGTTTTCAGTTCACCTCACACTACCTCCCCGCGGATGAGGGTACAGGAGAAAAACCGATCCTTTAGTTTCACCTTTGACCAGGCCATAATTGCAGGAACCTGAGCTTAGTTAAACGCTGATTAGGATGTTCTCCACCTTGATGTAAATCAAGGCATAAGGTGCAGTGCAAATTTTACAGTGGGGGGAGTAAATACGACCGTGGGGATCTCACTTCACGAGACCACATCCACAGCCTACTCTACGGGGTCGGGTCTGGGAAGTTGTGTGGGTCTCTGGCCTGCAACCTGTTGTGGGGAGAAGGATCACCCTTCCTTATGAAATTTACGCCTTTCCAGCCCATCATGTTATTTACTTTTACGTTTCATTTGTTTTATTGTCATACCTGCTCATTCATGGAGACGAAGTTTGTGGTTTAATTTTTTTTTATGGAAAAGTCAATTAAAGATAAAAACTTTATTAAATCAATTTGAGTTTAACATCATCAGCAACAATTTCCATCTGTCAGATTTCCAGTCTGACCCCACCTCGGTTCCTATTACTTCCATACCAGCAGGTATTTCCACTTTTCTTCCTTCTCCTACACCTGATGGTCCTTTGCATAACCTCAGCGATTTGTCGTCTGGTATGCCCTAACAACCCAGGTGCCTAAACGGTTAGGGCAATCCGCTAAGAGTGCCCCCCGTCATAGTCGTTCTCACTCGTTTACTCCATATGCTGCTCCCCCTCAGGGAATGCCAGCTGATACATCATTCCCTATATTGTACTTATTGCGATCTACTACCTCCAAAGCTCTTGCTGAGCAAAGAACCATTCTTCTTAGTGATGTACTTGAAGAAGCTTTAGGAGTTGAAGATCCTCCAGTCACATTAATAAGAATGGGTCCCTTCTCGTTCAACCTTATTACCCAGAATCAAAGTTATATTTTGTTATCCTTAACGTCTCTCAGAAACATTCCTTTTATTTCTACTCCTAATAAAATAAGAAACACATTTAAAGGCTTTATTTATTCTTTTAAACTATTTATTCTTTTCTCCAGTCCCTCTTCAAACTAGACTTCATGCAGTGGCAACACGAATTCATTTGTCCACCGACCTTACTGTCTGCTCGATCTACTTGGCTCTGAGTAGTGAGTTTACTAAGGTCGACTGAGCTGATCTTTTTAAGCAGCTCCCTACTCAGGTTGTTATACTAGGAGACTTCAACCTCTTCCATCCCTTATGGGGTGACTCTGTTACCTCTTCTAAGTCCAAGATCCTTGTAGATCTAGCACCCTTTTTCCTGGGATGTCTTAACACAGGATTCCCTACATATGAACGTTTAGATACACACACTTCTTCCTGTATTGATATTTTCTTTTGCTCCCATTCTCTTATGGAGCACTTTACCTGGTCCCAATATGATTACCCAAAAGCTTTAAATGAGCTTGTACCGAGCTCAATGATTCTATTCTCGCTGATCTAGACAGAATTTCCCGTTTGAGTCGTCCCAACCTTGTGAAATTCAATTCTTTAAAACCCCAACATCTACAAATCTCCCTCTCAAAGACACCTTCTAAATTTCCTATCTCTTTCGATGGTTCTCTAATCTCTCCTGTTGACAATATAAACATTCTTGGTCTTAGCATAAATAAGTAAAAGAATGTCTTGGAAACCTAATGTCACAATGGTTGCTACAGCGGCCTGAAAAGCTGGAAGTTCTGTTTAGACTGAGAAATTTTTTTTTCCTCTTCTCAGTCACTCCAACTATACAAGGGTTATATCCGCCGGTGTATGCAGTACTGCTCTCATATCTGAGGGTGGGTGAGGTGGCTCTGGTTTCACGCGGCTTTTGGGCAGGGTCGAGTCAAAGGCCTATAAACTGTTCTGTATTTTCCAATTCACTTGAACCTCTATCTTTGCGACGCGATGTTGGAGCTTTGTCTCTTTTCTATAGGCACCACAGCGGCAAGTGCTCGAGGGAACTGACCACTCGCGTACCACCACCTTTACGACGTCCTTGTAGCACAAGGAGTGCAGTGTCTGCACACGAGTTTTGTGTAGACATTAGCAACTACAGGCTTGTTCGCTGTGGTGCTTCCTTCTTTTCAGCTACCTCTGTTCTGTGGAAATCTTTTCCAACTTGTGTGTTTTCTGCTGAATTTAATCTCCCTCACTTTAAGGCCTGCGTCTTTGCTCATTTGCGTTAGATGTAGACACTTTTAATGTTTTAAGACCCTCCTTGAATAGGGCTCTGCCCATGATTGGTTGTTAAATATATATATATATATATATATATTATATATATATATATATATATATATATATATATATATATAAATATATATATAGTATATATTATAGATATATACAATATAATATTTGTTTTTATATAATATATATATATAATATCAAACATTAAAATTATATTTATTAAGTAATTGCTTTAGTAACTTAGCTTGATCAATATTTTTAGCACACATTTGTTAAAAAAATTTTGGCAAAATATTCCTTTGCTTTCAATGCTCTTATTTCACAAAATTATTATTATTATTAGAGTATTATTATTATTATTATTATTATTATTATTATTATTATTATTTATTATTATTTAGGTAAAAAGAATGTTAAGCAGCCGTCATTACTATATTAAGAGATGTTGTCCTGTTAAAATTCCATTTAAATCTACTCTCACTCATGAAGAACATGATTTCTATATCAGGTGTTTTTTCAAGTTTCAATTTCGTTCTCCTGTTAATTCACTTGAAGAAAAGGAACATGAAACAGTATATCGGTAAGAATTTTAATATATATATAGCTAATATAATATAAGTATATATATATATATATATATATATATAATGTTTAGGACAGAACTGGTAGTAGTGCTGTATATATATATATATTATATATATATATATAATATAGTAATATATATATATATATATATATATATATATATAATAATATATATATAATATATATAATATAATATAATATATAATAGTAATAAGCGGCGGCTCGTGGCCTGGTTGCAGGGGTTTGCCGCAACCACCCTTTTTATACACACTGCAGTTAGTGTGCAATCTATTTATTATTTTTTATTCTTTAATTTTTTTAGTAGGATTAAATATTAAAGAAATTAAATAACTACTGCCAATGATATATTATTTCAATGAAAAAAACAAAGTCATCAATTTTTAGTTAGTCCCAATGTCAAACCAACACACATGATTGTTGCAGACACTTTACAACACATGCCCCATACATTTTTGAGGAGAAAAATGTGTGTGAAAATATGACCTCGTGGGATCGCTTTATACCTACAATTTTGTGGTTGCATATCAAGTAACAACCGCTTTGTTTCAGTACTTGAAATTCCAAATTTGTGAATACGAAACAATTCCGGTAATAATTGACTCTCATGTTTCATTAATTTAAACGTCCTCGGCCTAACGAATCGATATATGTATGTTGTTTGCAGTTTGTCAAGTATCTCTGCTTTTATTGAGTATTATAATTCTCTCAGCTCTCTCTCTCCTCTCTCGTCTCTTCTGCTCTCTCCTCCCTCTCTCTTCTCTCTCTCTTCTCTCTCTCTCCTTCTTCTCTCCTCTCTCTCTCTCTCCTCTCTCGTCCTCTCTCTCTTCTCTCTCTCTCTCTCCTCCTCCTCTCTCCCTCCTCTCCTCTCTCTTTCTCTCTCTTCTCTCTCTCTCTCTCTCCTCTCGCACTCTCTCTCCTTCTCTCCTCTCCTCTCGTCTCTCTGTCTCTCTCTCTCTTCTCTCTCTCTGTTTTCTCCTCTCTCCTCCCCTCTTCTCTCTCTCTTTCTCTCTCTCTCCTTCTCTTCTCTCTCCCCTTCCTCTCTTTATTTCATCTCTCCTCCTCCTCTCTCCCTCTCTCCTCTCTCTGCTCTCTTCTCTCTCTGAAAATATAATATTATAGTATATATATATATCATATATATTATATATATAATAATGGGCCATCGTCGATTATCCCATTTTTTGGGGGGGTGGAACCGAAGCCCAATTTTTTTTTTAAATCTACGTAATTGGAAATATAAGTATTGAAAGAGCTACTCATGCAAGAGGACATAGATGCGTTCTTTTGGCATTTATTTTTTTTAAAAACAGTTTTAAAGAAATGATACAGTAAATTTATCAATAAATTAATATATTATTTAAGTAAACGTTATCTAGAGTTTAGTTAGTTAAATAGCATATTAATATACTATAATAAGCATGGTAGCCTCCTGAAGAGTTTTAAATTAGTCTTACAAAAGATTTTTTAAAAAATTTTTTTTTTAAAAAGTATTTTTGGATAGTGTGAAGAAGCTGCTTTTACGGCAAAATAACAAGTTTCAAGAATTTGAACCTTTTAGAGCCATTTTCACGTTCAATTTTTATTAATGAAATTGTGTTCGAAACGTAATTTCAAATTACAAATCGATGTATAACTATATTATAATGGTGGAGGCGGATAATCCGAAATCTGACCATATGATATTTTATATTTTATAGATTATATATAATATATAATATATTTATATATATTAGTAAAATATATAATAATATTATATATATATAAGCGTATAGATATTCTATTAATCTAATTATACCAAACTATTATATACATCACACTCACAGATCCCACCTGAGCTTCGTCTCCGCATCTGTGACAATCCAACAACACACTTCAAGAACATGCACCCACCTAATAAAATTTACGACGAGCCGCCCTGGAAATATCACAACTCACACATAAACCACAAAACCCACTCAAATTATAATATATATAGGATAATGAAAAATATAGAATAAATATATGAAGAATATAAATATACCTATTTATGTAAAATTGATAACTTTAGAGTACGATATAAATATATATAAATCTCTACCCATCATTTGTTCATAATGATCAATAACATATAAAAAGAAATATTATATAGTAAAATAACTCACTTAGGAATACACCGGATACTCGATTATATTATATGAGAAGTTCCTGGTACCCGGAACTTCCTACTTTTTCCAAAGGGGGTCTTCTTTAATAAAAAATCAGTATTTGATTTGTCATGTTACTTCAGCTTAGGATTGATTCAAAAACAGTATTAAATTTATTTGATATTTGCAATAAATATCATGATTATACTCAACTTTTAACTCTCAACTTCGAAAAACTTTAAATATAAAAAATATTTTCACCATACTCGAACCAACCGGAGCTTTAAAATTTAACCTGAACGGCGGTGGGGATTTTTTTTTGAAGGGGAAGATCCGCTTGAAGAAGGGGTCTTGTTCTTTATCAAACTCTCGGTATTCTGTTGGTGTCTTTTTTCATAATTTTTCCCATTTATTGTTTTCATAATTAGTTTTAATAATCCTAATTATATTACACCTAATTAATTAAGTTTAGGTAAATATATATATTATTAGCTTTAAAATAAAAGTTTTATCTTACATTTTAATTATAATATAATATTATTATATATATATTATATATATTATATTATATATAATATAATATATACTATATATATATATATATATATAATATAATATAATCATATTATATTATATAGATATTATATATAGTTTGTTATACACTGTATATTAGACAAATTAGGTCATTGGATTGTAATTATTTGTTAATTAAAAATTGACTTGAACAACATTGATGAATTTACTTCTTATGTAGATGAAATATACTTATCATTAATTAGCTGATAATTACTAAGGAATTAATTATAATTTAAGAAAAAAAAAAACCCCCTAAAAATGAAATAAAAAAAAAAAAAGGTGGATGGAATAAAAAAGGCAGAAGGTTCAAAAGGCATTAACTTGCACATTTTGCTCTTTTTTGTGCCAATACCTGCTCTAGAATCTAGACCTGGGGATAAATAAAATATTTGTAAAAAAAGTACTGTTATTGATTATTATTATTATTATTATTTATACTCTTATTATTTAGATATTTTGTTTATTAAGCAATTTAACTGTAAATGTAAGAAACTACTACAAACCGAGATGAGTATCTAAAACTGTTTTAAGCAAGAAATTTTTTTAAATTTTTAACAACCAACGATTCCAGAAATTTTCTTACTATAAAGTTGATGTTTTTTGAAATTTTCAGATAATTCTCGATGTGTTGTAGTCATATTTTCAATCACAAGTGTATTGTTTTGGTTTATTAACCATTTTAAACAAAAAAAAAAAATTTGAAGAATGGATCAGACTCAAATTTCAAGAGGGGAGATATTGTCTATCCTTCTTAGACTCGCGGTAGCAACTGCTGCAAGTTATTTCACAGTTAAAATTCTTGTTTCTGCCATGGATCCAACTGCCTGTCAGAAAAAGGAAGCTAAGAAAAAGGTAAAAATTTATCTCTGCAAGATTGTCTATACCAAACCATATAGCTATTTGGTATTTATTTACTTTATTTAAGTTAATTTTTATATTTAAGAATTTAAATTCTGCGCAGAGAGATTAAAATTTATTTTTAGAATATTTAGTTTAGATAGAAAAGTTTGAAAAGATATTGAGGGACGTTTCCACTCTTTCATGAAAAGGTGGAATTGAATGCTTTTTGAGTTATTAACTCTTCTAGACTCACTGACTCCAATCTTTCATGCCATTGAAGTATGTTTGTATGTGTGGGTGTGCATGTGTGTGCTACTGATAAAACTTGGAACCCACTTTCTTCTTTTTCCCCATTTTCTATGACTTAAACTCAGGGTTGGCAAAAAACCCACTTTTTTTGAAAAAGCCCAGTGGGCCCATTTTTTTTTGTTTTTTTTCACATAAAACCCGAAAAAACCAGGGGGAAATTGGGTTTTTTCATTTTTCCTTTCCTTTTCAGCAATAACTGCAATTTCATATTAATTTAATTGTTTGTTTTCAAGTTATTATAAGTTTCATTATAACAGTAATGCCAAAGACTGGGATCCGGAAGAAAACTAAGAAATGAACGGACTGAAGTTTTGAATGTCTAAGGCACCAGCAAAGTAAAATGTAAATATTACAGTGATGCAATTAGCAATAAAATTGAAAGAATAGAAGTGCATCTGAAAAAATCTTGTAAGCGCTTGTCATATTCTGGCAAATCTAGTGAACCAAGTGCTAATACAACCGTTGAAAGTATGGATCTTACAGATGTAGAAGAAAGGGGTTCATCTAATTTTCGATGGCTGCAAGACATTCAACAATGAAAACATGGTTATCTGTATCTGACACATCAAAAACTTAAAAGAAATTGTCTAAATATACCATTAAAATGGCAACTGCACAAAAAGAAATTCTTGATAAAAAAATATCAGTTTTTTTTTTATGCTAACAACATCTCATTTTTAAGTATTGAATTGAAGTACTTTGTTGAAATGATACAAACCTTAAGACCTGGTTACTCCTCACCATACTCGAAAAAATCTAGCAGGTCCACTTTTGGACACAGCTTATATATATATATATATATATAATATATATATATATATAGTATATATATATATTATATATAATATATATATATATATATATTATATATATTATAATATATATATATATATATTATATATATATATATAATATATAATATATTATAATTAATTATTATATATATATATATCCATATATCATATATCATATATTATATATATATATATAATATAATATATTTATATATATATATATATATATAATGATTATATATATATATATATATATATATATATATATATAATATATATATATATATATTAATATATATATATATTATATATTATATAAATATATATATATATATATTATATATAATATAATATATATATATATATATTATATTAATATATATATATATATATATATATATATATAATATATATTATATATATATATATATATATATATATATATAAATATATATATAATTATATAATTATATATATAATATAATATTATATATAATATATATATATATATATAATATATATCTATATAATGTATTATATATATATATATATTATATATATATATATATATATATATATGATATATATATATATATATATATATATAAATATATATATATATATATATATATATATATTCCTTTCAACAAATGAAATAAAATGAGCTTATAAACATTTCACTAAGTAAAAGAGTATAATTTATAATATTTTTATTTTTGTTTTACTATTTTTACATGCAATTCTGATTTTTTTGTGGAAAAACCCAAGTGGGCAAAATAGCGGGTTTTTCAAGTGTTTTTTTAAAAAACCCTGGTGGTTTTTTTTCGGGTCGGGCCCACTCATGCCAACCCTTCTTAAACTTTCAAACACACTGTATCAGTTGATGTCAGCCCTTGATTGCATGACCTCTGGTTTGAATTTTCTAATTCTGATGGATTCCATGTAGCACTAGCATTTCCTACCAGATGATGATATATGGGTCTTTCCATTATAATCCACCAAAATTTTGGCAAAATTTCACTCATATTTTCAAAATTTGGTAAAAATTGGCACACTTATCTGATCTCATTGAGAGAAATTGAATGGTGTTTATCCAACTTCTCAATCTCAAATAGCTCCTGAGATAAAGGTCAATGAAATTCTGAGCAATGGTCAATTTTTGACTATACAGCACAAAGGTCAGCTCATTGTATCTTTGCTTCTAGGCCACATATAGAGAGGTTATTCAAAAAGCATTTTAAAGTTAAAAAGGAGATCTATCAAACTTATTATATGCATATTTGATGTAAATGGTTAAATAAAAAAGATGACCTTATGTTTGACCTTTGACCTCAAAAAGGTCAAAGTGAGTATCTTTTGATTTTTTAATTTTTTTTACTTCAATATGACCAGAATATTTCCTTAACCCTTTAAGTTATAAGCGGTCACTGGTGACCGCTTTTTTGTGATTGATATTATTGGACAAAATTTATCGATTTTTGCGATTTTTTTTTATAAATCTACTAAAAGTATCGATTTATATCTATATAATATCTCATACTGCCCAAAATGGAGTCAGTATTCTTTCAGGCATGGCGAGAAGTGGGTGTTTTAGGCTCTCTCCTCAAAATTTGATTTTGTGCGTGAAATAGTAATTTTTATTCTTTATTTACTTATTATAAAAGTTTTTTTTACGTGTGTTTGTTCATATTGTTATGTAGGAAAAATGTGAAAAAAGAAATATGTATTCTTGTAAATTTTCGTAAAAATAAACCTATCGCTGCTCAAACGTACTTGAAAATCATGCGGTCACCGGTGACCGCTTCGGACTCCGAGGCTACTAGTTTTGCCAAACTCAAAAAAATTTTGATTTTTTTTTTACAATTTTAATAATTTGTTATATACAATAAAAAATATATATATATATATCTATATATATATATATTATATTTTTTTACAATCTTTATTATATATATATATATATATATATATATATTGAAAATCATGCAGTCACGAGGCTTCTAGTTTAGCCAAAATCAAAAAAATTTGATTTTTTTTTACAATTTTATTACGTTTATATATATATATATATATATATATATATATATATATATATATATAATATATATATATATATATAAGTAATTTTTATTTATATATATATTTATATTTTTATTATATATATATATATATATATTCCCAGGTAATAAATTTTTTATTTGTTACCAAAAATCATTGTATATTTTCCATTCAGCTCTTATTTTCGAGGTTAGTATTTTTATTATACTGTATTAATATATATTATATATCAAAAAATAAAAATTAAAAAAAAATAAATTAAAAATATATATATATATATATATATATATATATATATATATATATATATATATATATATATATGGTACATATATTTACAGACAAGTGTGTTATTTATATAACATTCTGAAGTACGGTATACTTTTGTGCTGGTTCCCAATAAAGAATTGCAAGATATCTTTTGATAACTGGTTCTCGTCCATGGATTTGGCAGGTGTTTTGAGGGAGAAGGGGATTCTCTTTGCATCAACTGTGAGCCCAAATCGACTGAAAGGAATCACATTCAAGGATGAAAAAGATCTGAAGAGAGAGGGAAGGGGAAGCTATGATGATTGGGTTGATAGAGTTACTGATTGTGTTGCCATACGTTGGTATGATAACAAGTCGGTACACCTATTATCCAATTATGCTGGTATTGAACCACACGATAGGTGCCGCAGGTGGAAAGCTAAGGAAAACAAATATGTTGATATCGAGAGGCCATTTGTTGTTTAGGAATACAACAAGTACATGGTCGGAGTTGATCTGGCGGATATGCTCATTGAGTTATACCGGATCAACTTCAAGTCCAGAAAATGGTACACTCGTATCTTTTATTATTTGTTGGACCTTAGCGTTGTCAATGCCTGGCTGTTATACCGGAGGTTCATGTGAGCAAAGGTCTCCTCAAAAAGAACATGCCACTAGTCGATTTCAAAACGGACATAGCGCATGGGCTTATGAATTGTAGGAGTAGTGGCACCCCGTAAGGAAGACCTTCGAAAGCCGGGGCCGGGGCCAGAGCAATGGCAGAACGAGAAAACAGAGAATATGCTCCCGCAAAATCTGTCATGCATGACAACCTTTCCCACTGGCCAGTGTTTACAGAGGGGAGGAAAACTTGCAAACTTTGCAAAAAGCTCGAGATGTCAGTCATTTGCGAAAAATGCAAAGCTCATCTTTGCCTCCTCCCTCGGCAACAAAATACCACATGCTTTGTTCAATATCATAAGCATTAGTCTAGTCTTGTTTTACCCTCTCTCTACCTATGCCTCTTATATATATATATATATATATATATATATATATATATATATATATATATATATATATATTATATATTTATATATATATATATATATATATATATATATTAGATTTATAATATTATAATATATATATAAATATATATATATATATATATATATATATATATATAAATATTATAGATATGAAAAAAAAAAAAGAAAATTATATTTGGGATGTGTGGATAATTATATATACAAAAAGAAATTATAATATATATATATATATTATTATATTATATATATATATATATATATATATATATATAAGTATATAGTATATATATATATATTAATTATATATATATATATATATATGTTTAATATATAATATATATATATATATATTATATATATTATATATATAATGATTTTTTATTTTTATATTTATATGTACAAATTATTTTTATATAAAAATTGAAAAACTATACATTATTCTATTTATTTATACCTAATTTGTATGTTTTAGTTAGTAATTTACAGTATTATAGCCAAATTATTGCTAGAGTGCCAAAAATTTTAAAATATACTCTTAAGTCTGAACGGTCACAGCGTGATTTTTTACCAGGATTCTAAAAATGTATTTTTTTTTTCAAAACAGTTCTAAATGTTTTATTAGGGTCCTATTCACCTTGAATTTGCAAGGAAATAATTTTCGTACAATTTTTTCATAATTCAGGACTTAAAGGGTTAATATACAGCAACCTCAGTTTTGATATTTGTTTAGTTTTAGTGCTACATTCATTTTAGTTAACCTGTGTAATATAATTTTCCAAAAATATTCAATTTAAAAGTGGGATAAGGTCAACACAACATATCTCCTTTTTCCTAACATTTAAAAAACACATTAAAAGTATTTTAAGGGAAATGAAAAGGTCTATCAACTTTAGTATAAAAATTTTTATATTAAGAATTAAAATATGACAATTGCAATAATTCATTTTATTGTAGAAAAATTACTTTATTGGTTCATCATTTCTTCTTTTTCATTTCTTGTTTTGTAAGCTTGTAAGTTCTGTCACTTTGAGTAACTGGGCTAGCAATCATCATCACATCACTGGTATCAACCAGAATATCATATTCTTTAGATATATAAGGGGCATGTGATCCGTAAAAATTATAAATTTAACCCCACAAAGGAAAGGTCTTAATGATTTTACAGCCCAACATAATGCAGTAAGCTCTTTATTGATTATCCTATAATTTCTTTGGGCACCATTAAACGCCACCGTTATAAAAACAATGGGTTTACGTTCACCATTTTGGACTGTGAAAAACAAGCACCAGCACCAAGATCAGAGGCATCAACATGTAATTCCATTGGGGATACATTTGGACTATAATCAGGGAAACCTAATAAACGGGGATTGACCAATGCCCTTTTGAGTTCATCAAAAGCCTGTTGACATTCAGGGGTCCACTTAACAGTTTTACCACCTGTTTGACAAGATAAGGGCTTACTAATTTGGAAACAATCAGGGATGTGTTTTCTATAAAAATTAACCATACCCAGGAATTGATGTAGGTGTTTTACGGTGGTAGGAACAGGGAAATCTAAAGCTCCTTTTACATTTTTCTGAAGGGGAAGTATACCTTTATTGGAAATATGGTGACCCAGAAATTCCACATCAGTATGACAAAGACTAGTTTTACTTGATTTTAATTTTTATTCATTTTTTTCTAAAGCTGAAAGTACCTAATCCAATGTGATTAGATGAACCTCTACAGTTTTACTTAGGACAATAATATCATCTAAATACACCATCACTTTGGATCATGGTAATCCAGTCAATGCAAGCATCATTCCACGCTGAAAAGTAGCTGGGCCATTCTTTACTCCAAAGGGCATTTATAAATATTCATATTGTGCAAAAGGGGTATAGAAAGCTGTTTTCTCAACACTATCGGGCTCCATTGAGACCTGATAATAACCACGGACCAGGTCTATAGTTGAAAAGTAGGTATTCCCATGCATATTATAAATCATATCTATTAAGTTTTGCAAAGGGAAAGAATAAGTCTTTGTGACATTGTTAAGCTTACGATAATCAATGCATAAGCGTAACTTGCCATTGAGCTTTCTAACTGGTAAAACTGGGGTTGAGTAAGGGGTTTACTGGGTTGTATTATATCTTACTCTAACAGCTCTTTACACTGCTGCTCAGTTCCTTGAGCCAAAGGGCCTTGGAACCAGCGAACAGGTAATCTGAGAGGATGTAGCGTTTTACCTTAATAGCTTGGGTTACGTTGGTAGCCACACCCACGTCATGGTCACCAAAACTTAGAGCTGCTTGATGCTTTAGCAATACATCAATGAGACTTTGTTGTTGTTGTTGTGAGTTGATGGGTATGTTGGAAAAACAAAATTCCTCCCTCAACTTATCCGGGGTCCAAACATCTTTATTTTTTATAGGGTTGTTGGGAAAGCTATTTACTGAGCAATTCTTTACTTGAAGAGTTTTCTCTTGCGTAAGGGACATGAGTTGACCTAATACAGTGTCTTTCCTTAAATATTTAGTTCTTTCGGAAGTGTTCATGATAGCAACTTGACCCACAAAAGTTAAATATAAAACTCCGGATACTGGGATAATATTAACATTTTGACTCCCTTGAAATTCCACTACAGCTAATGGAACTTCCAAAAGACCCTTTACATTCACCATTTTGCAAGAACAAGTGGTGAATACTACTAGAGTGAATGTTCACAATTAAAAATGGGAATGGAAAGACTATGGTCTTCCACTATGACTTTTATGTTATTATTTACTCGATGGATCAATTCTCTTGTGGCAAGGTCAGAGAGTAATTCATTTTCTTTTAATGCTATGGCTCCCAAAACCATCAATTCAGGCATTAATTTGGTGGGGATCACTAAAAATATAATGGGTTGTTAGAAAATTGTTCTTAGGGAAGAAAAGAGGCAATTCTAAATAAGAGTTGATGGGAACCGTGTTGTCATGTACTAGACTGCTAATGGCCTTTATTCCAATTTCAGCTGAGGGACGCAATTTTACATCTTTTATATTATTTGAGACAAAAGTAGTACTAATTAAACTGTGGCTCCACTGTCCATCATGCAGCCATAAGAACCAGAACTGTTGGGATGAAAAGTGATGGATATTATCAAAGGGTCTGTGGTAGAGTACTTAAAGTTTACTTGCACCATGCATAATTTACTTTCTATAACTGGTGAAGGTTCTTTCTTTAACAATGGGGAATTTATTAAACTAGGATCCGTACTATCAGCACTAGTAACGGTTTTCTTTGCACTTTGTGTCTGTAACTGAGTCAGAAACAGGAATTTTCTCCACCAGGTGACTCATTTCCGGGGAGACTGGTAGTTTAACGACTTTTCTGGTTTATCTGACTTTCTTTCTACAAGGCCCATACAATGCCCTTAATAATGGGACAAATTGCAACACTCACAAGGGTCTAAATAACGCCATTGTGGGCGAGAGTGGTTATCATTTCTTAGAGATGGGGACTGCTTAGAATTCTTGGGTGAGTTACATGGTACTAACTTCTTTAGGGCACCAGTAAGGTATTCTATGAGAGGTTGAATTTCCTCTATTGTCATTCTGTTTCGGAGGTGTCCTATGTGAACATTTGATACCGGGATGAGATCCACGGCAAAAGGGACAAACTGTTCTATATGTATTCTGGGGAGACGACGAAGGCCTTTTTTCTTACAATAGCTACATATACTAAGGTATTTCTAGCATTCTCATTTTTTTTTCTTTAAATGTAATTTATTTAAATAATTAATAGATAGCTAAGTAATTAGATTTTAAATATCAATATCGCTTAACCCTTCCGCTGCATCAGCGCTGAGTCAGCGTGCGTACCACTCATGATGGAAGAAATACGCACATATTTATTTATTTTGCTTATATATATATATATATATATATACTATATATATATATTATATATATATATATATATATATATATATTATATTATATAAATATTAATATATATAATATATATATTATATATATATATATAAGATAAAAAGGAAAAATTTTGGACACATTGAGGCAAAGATTGGGGGGGGGGTAAGGGGGTAGGGAAGAAAAGGAAGAGATTGAGGGGCTCTCAAGTAGAGATGAAAGCCATTGGGATGGGGGATAAGGGTGATACAATGATAAAAAATCATCCAAGCATCTAAAATAATGAGCCAAATTTTCAATAAAACCGAGCTTTGAAACATTTCTCCGCTGACTGCGCTTGGTTCATATTAACTAAATTCCAAGGCTGGACCAGGATTTATATGCTCAAACAGGTCTTAAAATTGCCAAATGTCACAAGATAAATGTAGCATAACGTAAATTTAGAAAGGACACCAAAGATTTCATAACTGAACTTCATATAGAACGAATACGATTTATGACGACACGTAGTCGGCATCAGTCATACTAAAGACAATTACTCGTGCCGGCAACGTTTACGGCCTCAGCAGCGAAAGGGTTAAATTACAAAACGTCGTCCCACAGGGCTCCATTTTCTCTCCATTCCTTTTCAATCTTTTCACAGCAGACCTGCCCATCCCAACCCACCAATCCACCAAACTTATCACATATGCAAATGATATCAGCCTCATATCCCAACATCCAGACGTAAATATAGCCACTCTTCACACCCAAGAATACTTACAACAATTAGAAACTTGGTTACTCTCCAACAGAATGACCGCCTCCCCCCTCAAATCCTTCATCACTCTCCTAACCACCGACTGCCACCAATCATCACTCCACCCAATAGTTCTTCTGAACACCAATCCCCTCCCCCTAAACAAAACCCCAAAAATATTAGGACTCACCTATGAAACACACACATAACATTCTCCCCCCCCCCCATTGACCAAATCACCTCATCAACTCAATGGAAACTAAACAACCTCCGAACCCTTTCCCAACACAACTTCAGTGACAGGAAACAACACCCTTAACCACCACTTTAAACAACTCCTCCTTTGAACAAATATAAACTATGCATCCCCTGCATGGTTCCCTACACTGTCAAAATCTAACTCAAAAAAATTACAAACCACACAAAACACCAAAACACTGCCCTTAGAATCATCACTGGATGCACCAAAACTACCCCTATCCAACATTTACATGAGAGACTTAACATCTTCTTCATATCTCCACCCACCTGGAGATGTTGGGGACTCAATTCTATCAGAAAACCTAAATCCAACCCACCCTTGTCACCAAATATTCTCCAACCCCTCTAGACAACAGACTAAAATCCCCACCCTCCTCACCAGCTAAATTCATAAAATGACATCTACAACATTATTCCTCCTCCCCTTCCCAATAGATCATGCCTTTACTCATACCATCATACCACAACTAGCTAAACACATACCTACAAAAACCGCCCCAATAACAATTTACTAAACCCCCCTCCCAAATTTCCCTACAGAAAAAGCACTGTCCAGAAGAGGTCCAAATTGACCTCAACCGGAAGCAGATCAGGTCACCACCCAAACTCTTACAATATAAATATAGATTCAAAACTAGACAATGTTACCCATCCCCCACCCTGCACCAGAATGTCACATTTCCAGGACACAATGGACACCTCTTCTGGCGGTGCTCCGACTCTTGATGCCCCATGCCGACTTTTCTATATCTTCCCTTCTCGACCTGTTGGAACTGCCGAGCGGTGGCCTGCTTCCTGGAAGCAGTGTGACCCTCCAATTGAGGTTTCCAGGGGCCAGAAGTAATAAGTAAGTATATATATATATATATATATATATATTATATAATATCCCTCTATATATATATATATTATATATATATATATATAAGCAATCGTAAGTGTCAAGTTCCGTTGAATTTGCCCAATTTTACCCGGGTTTTTTTTTTTTTTTTTTTTTTCTAAAAAAAAAACCCGAGGTGGGTTGGGCTTTTTAAAAAAAACTGGGTTTTATGCCAACCCTGATATATATATATTTAGGAGCTACTGCAGCAACCCCTACATCCCCCCGCACTAAAATTACGCCCCCACTCAAATTTCTTATAATCATAAATTATGTGAAGCCGATGATCTGTTAATGAGTGGTAGGCAGCGAAGAGATGGGATTAAACCGAAAGAACTGATTACATCCTTATCCACACACAACCAGAAAACCAAAATTGTGAAAACCGAAACCGAAATATTGACAAAGCAATATATATATTTACAAAAATATGTACAAACTGAAAACAGTTTATCAAGATCATTTTGACTCTTTATACATCCTTCACTATTCAAATATTCTTCCAATCAAACTTAAAAACCTTACATTTAAGTCCCTGGTCTAAATCATTTATATATATGAGGAACAATAGTGGCCCCAGCATTGAATCCTTTGGGACACCACTCTTCATTATTTTCCATGATGACTTATTGTCGTTTATTAGTACATACTGCCTTCTATTCCACAACCACTTTAATCCAACCAACTGTGTATTTTAGAAATTTGTGTACTTATTATTGTAGTTATTTCTGTTATTAATTTAATTTAGTTGAGTATTGGACTCAGTCAGTGTTTCATAGGTTAACAATAGGCTAGAGTAGTAAGAGATTTCCTGTATACTGTGTGTTTGCATTTTTATTTGAATTATTAAATAGTTTTTCTGCATTTAACTATAGTCTTTAACAATTGTTATATTAATTTTGTGGTAATTTAAAAACTAAATTAGTTTTACCAGAGCCAAAAAAAAATAGTCTAAAGTTTAAGCCCTATTTTATAATTTTTATGATAACTTACCAGGGCCTAGGTCTATACTATATTCCAAGCTTGTTTTAAAGAATATTAATTTCTTTTCTAGGCCTTAGTGAATATTTAGTAAACTGTAGTTGGTGAAATAATTGGTACAAGTTGGACTACTGTTAGGTATAGGCTTATTAATAAAAAAAAAAAAAAAAAAAAAAAAAAAAAAAAAAAAAAAAAATTAACTTTTTTTTTAAAATCTTTAATCATTTTTTAAAAATTTAAATATTTTTATTTAAACTGTAAGTTGGTAAATTGTAGGTACAAGGTAGTAAAGTTGATAATTTAAGTATGTTTGCTCTGTGTGATAACTGTGGGACTGTGAGAAGGTGAACTATGTGAATAACTGCCACTGCTTGTGTTGTGGAATGCAGATAATGTGTTGCCTAAGGAAGAAGATTGCAAAGACTGAGTGAAGATATGAATGGATATTGAAAGTTGTATTTGAGTTGAGAAAGGAGGAAGTGTCAAGAAAAAAGTTAGTAGGGGAATGTCGAGGCGAGGAGGGAGCGGGAACATAGGGGTAGACAGGAATAGTGATTCACCAAGGCAGGAAGATGAGGGAAAAGGATAAAGTAGTTGAAAATAGGTCTGCAGATTAAATTAGAGTTTTGTAGGAATTAAAATAATAGTTAAAGATGAGGATCTCGAAAGTCAATCGCCTGTGACCATCAGTAACAGGTTCGACTGTCTTCCAGATGGGGAGGGATCAGAGAGTGCCAATGGTAATGTTGAGTTTTCTAAAGGGAAAACTGATAAATTGCTAATTGGAGACTCTATGATACGATACCTAGATAGGACTTTTCAAAGTAAGAATAAAAAGAAACGATTGAGAGTATGTTATCCAGGTGCCAGAGTGAGTGATATCGTGGATAGGATAGATAGAGAGATTGATTCTACAAATTTTGATTCAGATGTGATTGTGCATGTGGGTACAAATGATATAGGACATAGAAGGTCAGAAGAATTAATAGCAGATTATAGGAGATTGATTCAGAAGATGAAAGCTAGTGGAAGAAGGTGCATGATTTCTGGGATTTTACCTAGGTTAGGTGCAGGTCAGGAATGGGGCAGTAGGGCTTTAGGTGTAAATGAAAGGATTAGGAATTTATGTTTTTCAGAAAATATTAGGTTTTTGGATTTGTGGAGAGAATTTCTGGATAAAGATCTTTTTGCAGCAGATGGAGTTCACTTGAGTCGTAAAGGTGTTGGGCTTTTCAGCACCAGTTTGGAGACTTGTTAGCAAAAAACTAGGTAAAGTTGGGGGTGATGGGCTAAATCTGGATAAGAATAATAGCAATGGTAAACGGGTAATAGTGGAGATAAATAAAACTAATGTTACAGGCTCAAATAAGGATGATGCAATAAAAATAGCAGCATTTCGAATATAAAATGCTTTTACACAAATGCTCTCATAGCCTTAGAAATAAAAAAGATAGCTGATTAGTTATGCCATAAATGAGAATCTTGACATTATTGCATAACTGAGGCATGGGTTGGAATGAAGAAATTAATAATTGGAGACTCATTCAAGGAATATGAAATAACGGATATTCACTTATTATACCAGCGTAGAGGAAAGAAAGGGGGGGGGTTGCAAATGTTTATATTAAAAGCAATATTCAATCTGTATTAATGATGACTTTAAAACTAATCATGATATTGAATCGGTATGGGTAGATATGCCATTATGTTTTAATAAAGCATATAGAATAGGGGCATTTTATAGACCCTCCTGGCCAGAGTCAAGAATTAGACTCAGAAATTGTAAAAGATTGGGACAGCATGCCACAGTAAAGAAAAAGGTAATAGTCATAATGGGTGATTTTAAATTTCCTGGCATTCAAAGGGATTCCTTGTCTAATACGGACCCAATATAGTTCAGTATTATAAATTGTATACTAAATAACTTTTTGAGCCAGATGGTCATGAACCCACAAGACAACGATGCACTATTAGACTTATATTAACTAACGATGAAAGTATGTTGGATGAGTTAGAGTTGAGGAGAATTTAGGACTTAGTGACCATAATATAATTAGATTTAATATGAAAGTGATATCTGGGCCCAAATTGCAAGTTAATAAGGAAAAGATCATAGATTTCCGAAATGGTGATTTTACAAATTACGAAGACATGCTTAGTATATTGCCTGGGATAAAGGAGTTTAAAGACAAAACGTTTTATCATCGTGGGAACATTTTAAGCAAATTTTAATGAATATTCAGTCAGTTTGTTTTAAAGATAAACAAGATAGGCCCATTAGGGTGGCGAAGAGAAACCTGTTTTGGTGGAATAGAGAGATAAGAAAGATAAAATTTAATGAAAAGCGTAGATGTTTTAAAGAAATATTCAAGGGTAGTAATAGGGAAGATGATTAGAAAATTATAGGAAAATAGAAATGAACTTAACAAGTCAATAAGAAAGGCAAAGAGAGAGGAAAATTAATTTAGCAAGGAATAGTAATAAGAACCCGAAAAAAACTTTTTTAGCTTTTATAAATTTAAAAGTAAGAATAGGTACAATTGGTCCAATTAAAAATTGATGAAAATTAGTGAGTTCAGATAAGGAGTTGGTCAACTTTTTCAATTGCTTATTTTGCTTCAGTGTTTACAGAGGAAAGATTAGATAATAGTGTGGAGACTAATAGTTCTTGAATGCATGTAACAAATAGACTTACAAATTTGACAATTTGACCGTAAAAGATATAAGACGTTTTATTAAGACCCATATTTGACCAGGTAAAGCTGCAAGGGCTGATGGGAATATATGGTAGACTTCTGAAAGAGGGTAGTATCAGCATTTCAAAGGCACTGTATTTGATTTTTAAGCGATCTATAACATTTGGTGAGGTACCAGATGGCTGGAAAACAGCATATTGTGTGCCTATTTATAAGAAAGGTAGTAAGGAAGATTTGGGAAATTATAGGCCAGTTTAGCTTAACATCTCTGGTTTGTAAAGGTTCTAGAAAAGTTACTAAAAAGTTCATATAGAGAAATATTTAGAAGATAACAAGGTATTGTATGCTCCCAGCACGGTTTCAGAAAAGGGTAGGTCATGTCAGACAAAACTTTTTTGAAATTTATGGAATACATTACTGACTGCATTGACCGAAGATCCAGTTGATATTGTATATTTAGACTTTAGTAAAACTTTTGATAAAGGTTCCCCAAATAAGGCTGATGAAAAAGTTATTGCAATGTGGTATAGGTTGAGTGGTACATGGTTGGAATAAAGAGTGGTTGCGAAATAGAAAACAGTGTGTAAACTAAATGGCAATAATCATCATGGGAAATAGGGAAGAGTGGTGTCCCACAAGGGTTTCCAGTGCTGGGCCACTATTGTTCCTCATATACTGTATATAAATGATTTAGACCAGGGACTCAAAGGTTTCTAAAGTTTGCTAGATGCATACTAAAGTGGCACCTCAGTTAGGAATAGTGAAGGACTGCATAAAGATTCAAAAGGATCTTGATAAACTTCTTGGGTGGGCAGATAAGTGGCAAATGAATTTTAATAGTAAAAAGTGTAAGGTTCTTCACCTAGGTTACTCAAATAAAATTTTTAACTACGATATGAATGGGGATGGGCTTGAGTCTGGGGACCAAGAAAAAGATTTAGGGTGTGATTATAAGCAGTAATTTGAAGTAGCTAATCAGTGTTTTGAAGCTAGAAATAAAGGCTAATAAGATGCTGGGCATAATAAATCGCAATGTTGTTTACAAGCAGCAAGGAAGTAAATAAGTAAACTGTATAATGCTATGTTAGGCCAGTAATAGAGTATTGTGCACAGTTTGGGCCCCTTATTTAAAAGAAGAGAACTTAGATATGCTAGAGCGGTTCACGTAGAGCAAACAAGGATGATTTACTGGTTTGAGGGTAAAGAGCTATGAGGAGAGGCTGAGGAGTTAGGAATGTTTCTGTAGAAAGGCGATTTCTCAGAGGGACATGATACAAAGTCTACAAAATATTTAATCTATTGATAATTACAGAGAACCAATAATGTTTTTCATAGTAGAACATTGACAGGTGACCAGGGGGCATAATAAGAAATTAAGAAGAAAAGCATGCCATCTTGATATAAGAAAGCATGCATTCAGTAATAGGGTTGTTAAATTTTGGAATAGTCTGCCAGAGGAGGTTGTTGAGTGTGACTCAATTGCAACACTTAGAAAGGTTAGATTTGTTTATGATGGTTGGGTATCATTAATATATTGACGAAGCCCACAATTGGGCGGGTTTTAGTTATAGTAGATATTAATGTTAGATGGCATGTGTGACCATAACTTAGTTATTAATGCATGTGGATGGTTTGGGTATCATATATTTAGATATATATATCATTAGTTTTGACTAAGCCAAATTGGTGATTTGTAGTTACAACAATTTTGACAAGCCCTAGGGTGCTTTGTGGATTTGCATGAGCATGTTTGGGTTAGTGGTTGACTGGGACAGTCTCGATAGGCCCATGTGGCTTCTTACTGTCTCTATATTCTTAATGTCTTAATGTACTACTCCTATACCACAGTGTGATAACTTTTGGGTCAGCCTTATATGGGGAATCTTATCAAAGGCTCTGCTAAAGTCTAAATATATAATATCAACTGGATCTCCTTGGTTGATCAGTCCATATGTAATTCCATAAATTCCTAAAGATTGTCGGCATGCTAGCGCCTTTTAAAAAACCATGCTTGGCAGTCATAAAATATCTTTTCATCCAAATATTTTTCTATATGACCTTTCAGTAAGTAACTTTTCCAAAACTTTCACAACCAGAGAGTAGGGGTTAATTGGCCTATTAATTCCTGAATCTTCCTTATATCTTATGGCACATACATTTTGCCATTTCTCTTCTGTACCCATCACCACTTATTAAAGACGCTTAAAAATCAAAATTTCAGTTCCTTTGCTATGTTGCTACTACCCTCTTTAAGAATTCTAGCATATATACCATCAGAACTTGCAGCTTTACTTGAGTCAATATGGTCCAGTAAAGATTTAATTTCTTTTATCTGAAATTTATGTTCGGTAAGTCTATTTAGATGCATACCAGAATGTTAACGTTTCCAAACTATTATCCAATCTTTCCTCAGTAAACATTGACGCAAAATAAGCATTGAAATGTTGACCAACTCCTTATCTGAACTTAATAAGTTTTCCTCATTTGAACCAAATTTTTACTTTAAAAATTTATAAAAAACTAAAAATTTAGTTAGTTATTACTATTCCTTGCTAAGTTAATTTCTGCCACTGCTTAAATTGTTTTTTTTTTTTTCTTTCTAATTTTTTTTTTATAATTTTCAAAATCTTCCCCCTCCTTACTACTACCTTTGAATATTTTAAAATATCTACTCTTTTCATTGATTTTCTCTTTCTTTATATCTATTCCACCAAATAGGTTTTCTCTTTGCCACCCTAATGGGTCTATCTTTAAAACATACTTCTGAATCTTCAAATAAAAATTTGTTAAAGTTGTTCCATAGATGATGGGTTCCATTGACCCACTAAAATGTACAGATTAGACTAATTTTTGACCCTGGATTCAGCATAATCCTCTTTGGTTTTTGGTTTTGAAAATGAAACATTGGCGATAATTTTTCTTTAATCATCAGATCAATAAGAAATTTTCCGAGCTTGTATAATTTTTATTTAGATAAATTTTTTGTAAACCAAAATGAAAAAATTTTTGGTTGCCCTGGGAACAAATATAAAAAAATATATATTTTTTTTGAGTATATAAAAAAATTATCTATGTAAAAAGGATGTATCTCGCCTGACTATATGCACCCTGAAAATTTGATGTAATATATTTGAAAATAAGTAAGAAAAAAAAAACAAAACATTTCACTTTTTCAAAAAAAGATTTTTTTTTTTTTTGGCCTTTAAACTCCTTAATTAATTATACTGTCTCGAAATTTGGTAAAATCTTCATTTGGAAATCTAAGATCTCCATTAGTAGATTCTGTGCTATTTTAGTATATTGAATACATTTCCCTTAAACAAAAATATTTTTGATATTTTATACTTTTTTTTGTTTTGTTATAGCACATTTTTCTTGATGGTTTTCTTTATTTTTTTTCAGGCACAAGAGATATTTAGAAAAATGAATATAAAATCAAAGGATAGTGTAAGTGTAAAGATAGTAGCAAATTATTTCATGGTATATTTACTGAGCCAATAATTTATTTGTTTTGCTTTTGAAAACTTTCCAGAAAGCCTTTATTTTTATAGTAATTATTATTATTATTATTATTATTATTATTATTATTATTATTATTATTATTATTATTATTATTATTATTATTATTGAAAATAAAGGTCTAGCCTACCGCAATTATAAATAAACAAATTCTCACTTATGGATCCAGTCATGGAAACCATCAAAAAAACAATAATAGCGGTAAAGCAAAATCTTTTGTTATTTTTCTAGTTAGCAATTAAGCTATATTTCTTATAAATCAGGTGTTAATATAATTTGTTTTTATATTAAAGCCCCCCAAAAAACACGTCCCTGAGCTCAGGAAGGGTAAAAACAAAAAAATTACCAGGGCATCATTTTATCATTACACATTGACAACAACCACATTAACAAGTTCCAATAGCCAAATTAACGTACTTCATAAACTTTAACTTTTATTAACACAAAAAAAACACTTTATAAGAAAGACACACAGCACAAAAATAAACCTTATCATGCACATAATGCCATGCGAGAGAGAAAAAAAATCATCCATTTCCAACAAGCTGAAAAGAAAGAAAATAAACATCTTATATCTTCTCTCTCACCGCCTTTTTTTTTTCCTTCAGAACATAACTTTTATCCCTTTACATCCATTCTACTCTTTGTCAAAACATCTGCTAAGCTGATGTCTTTTGTATCCACCCATTCAACTTTAGAAATCTTTCTCTCTTCCATCATCCACTTGATCCACTGCTATATGCTATTTTAGGCATTTACTACCAGCCTGCGTTACTGATAATATCGCATTCTTTAACTGTCCTAACTACCGTAATCTGTATACGCAGGCTGGGTTCAAAGTACTTTTGTCAAGTAAGTACAAGTACTCTAGAATTGTCAACAGTACTAAGTACTTAAAGAATTTGGTTCATTACAAGTAGCATGGTATCAAGTAGCAAGTACAAATACAAGTACTTTATGAAACCTTGATTATATATATATATATATATATAATTATATATATATATATACTATATATATATATAATATTATATATATTATATATATTTAATATATATATATATTATATATATATCTATATATATATATAATATATATATATAATATATATATATATATTATTTATATAATATATATATCTATATATATATATATATTTATATATATATATATAATATGAAGAGATGACCAAAAGCCGGAACAAAATTCATAGTTTTATTATTCGACGTTTCGAACCTTAGCATGGATCATCATCAGGATACTGAAAGGGCATATATAATAATATTGAATAGAAATTTAAAAATAAAAACAAAAATAAAAATAAAAATAAAAATAACAATGAAAATGCGAAATAAAAATAAAAATAAAAATAAGGTAATAAGTGACTAGCAAAGTAACAAACAGTAAGTAAAAATATTGACAAAGTATGCTTGAAAACGGTTAAAGTTAAGGTGGGAAATTTAAATTTAGTTAAAACAGTAGTAATAATGGGATTGGGGGTTGGGGGCAACTCAAATAAGAATAAAAAAAAAAAAAATAATAATAATTAATAATAATAATAATAATAATAATAATAATAATAATAATAATAATAATAATAATAATAATAATAATAATAATAATATAATAATAATAATAATAATAATAATAATAATAATAATAATAATTGTAAATGTATAATAATAATAATAATAATAATAATAATAATAATAATAATAATAATAAAATAATAATAATAATAATAATAATAATAATAATAATAATAATAATAATAAAAAATAAATATAATAATAATAATAATAATACTTCTTCCTCCTATTTGAAAAACTACATATTTTTTTGTCGCCTTATGATATTCTTGGTAACCGGGCTGACTTCACTGCAAACTTAAGATCCTTGGCACATAAATTCTATCGGGATTTTAAACCTCCCAAATTCCCCCACCTCCTTTTTACCAAATTAAACTTTTCAACCTTGATGTCCCTCAAAAGCGATCCTGCCATCACTATTTGCTCCCCAGATAAAGGTAAGGGCGTTGTTATTATGAATAAGTGCGACTACATTCATAAGATGACCTCTTTGCTCTCGGACACTTCTAAATTTAAATTATTAAATACCCTACTACCAATATTCTCCCACACATTATACAGATCGAAGACAAAATCATCAATTTTTTACGCTCTCTTAAAAAACAAAACCTCCTCACCCCCTTCTACCCCCAACTTTATGTTTCTGGTTCCACCCCAGGCATTATTTATGGAAAACCCAAAACCCACAAACCCCACCTCCCCCTTCGCCCCATTCTCTCAGCTATCAATACCCCTGCTTATAAAATCTCTAAATTTTTGGTCCCACACCTTCTACCCCTTACCACTAATAACTTTACTCTGCCTGATTCTTTCTCCTTTGTTAAATACATTCAATCTCTTCATCTCTCTGAATGTTACATGACTAGTTTTGATGTCACCAATCTTTTCACCAACATCCCTGTACCGGAAACCTCTAATATCATCTCTAACTCAATTAACCCTAACATTTCTGCCTCCCTCAACCTAACCCCTTCCCTATTTAATAAATTTTTAAACCTTGCTACTAATAATACCATATTTACTTTCAACAATCAATATTACCTCCAAACTGATGGCATGCCCATGGGCTCCCCCCTTGGCCCCACCTTCGCTAACTGCTTCCTCTGTCACCATGAATCAACCTGGCTTCACAACTGTCCTCCCGAATTCAAGCCCCTAGTCTATAAAAGATATATAGATGACTGCTTTCTAATATTTCATAATAAATCCCAATCTGACCTCTTTTTTAACTACTTAAACTCTAGACACCCTAACATCCAATTCACCAGACAGGATGAACAAAATAATTCCCTCCCCTTTCTGGACGTCCTAGTCCACCACAACTCTAATGGCTTTACTACTTCAGTCTATCGTAAACCCACCTCTTCACGCCTTGGCACGAATTTCCTTAGCTCTTCTCCCTTTAAATTCATTTCTAACTCAATCACTATCTATCTCCATCGTGCTTACCAGATCTGCTCAACTTGGCATTATTTCCACCTTGAAATAGTCTACCTTAAATCCTTTTTTAGCTTTAACTATTTCCCTCATTACCTTATTGATTCCTCTATACATAACTTTCTTTGGCATATCTTTAGACCTAAAACCCCCACCCCTACGGTTCCTAAATTACCAGTCTACCTCAACATCCCTTTTGTCGGTTCCTCTCACCCATCTTTAATCTTTGACCTTCATAAACTCCTCCTGAATTTCTTCCCCCAAATCCAACCTCATCTTGTTGCTATTAATCCCCTATCCATAGGTTCATTTTTTCGCCATAAAGATAAACTACCCACGTTAGTGAAATCTTCCGTTGTTTATAACTTTACATGTGCAGACTGCAAGGCCTGCTATGTTGGCCAAACAGGCCTTCAATTACAACTTAGAATTCATAAACACCTGGGCACATCTTTCCGCACAAACCTCCCTTCCAGCTCCCCTGAACACTCCTCCATCAGATCCCACACCTCCAACTTTGGTCACCCTCTTCGCTTTTCTGATTTTACCATACTTAGTTCAGCATCCTCTGACATTGATCGCAAAATCCTTGAATCCCTCTACATCAAACAGTTAAAACCCTCACTAAATTCCTCCCATTCTTCCACTCCTTTATTAATTGCTTAATTCTTCCCCCTCCCCTCCGGTAAATAATATGTTTCAAATTTTAACTTGCTAACCACCAAATTCCTATCGATCTCTAACCTCTTAATCAACATAAATTTTCCCTTAGTCTAAATAACTTTTGGCAACTTTAAATATAATTGTGTTTATTTGTGATTTTGCATTTATTAATAATTCTTTATTATCATTATAAAAATAAAATTATTATTATTATTATTATTATTATTATTATTATTATTATTATTATTATTATTATTATTATTATTATTATTATTATTATTATTATTATTATTATTATTATTATTATTATTATTATTATTATTATTATTATTATTATTATTATTATTATTATTATTATTATTATTATTATTATTATTATTATTATTATTATTATTGAGTTGCCCCCAACCCCCAATCCCATTATTACTACTGTTTTAACTAAATTTAAATTTCCCACCTTAACTTTAACCGTTTTCAAGCATACTTTGTCAATATTTTACTTACTATTTGTTACTTTGCTAGTCACTTATTACCTTATTTTTATTTTTATTTTTATTTCGCAGTTTCATTGTTATTTTTATTTTCATTTTTATTTGTTTTTATTTTAAATTTCTATTCAATATTATTATATATGCCCTTTCAGTATCCTGATGATGAACCATGCTAAGGTTCGAAACGTCGAATTAATAAAACTATGAATTTTTGTCCGGCTTTGGTCATCCTCTTCATATTAAAATTGAGGTTCCCTAGGAACCGACCTATATCAAATCTTATACGTTTACGATATGATGACCTCACTTTGGGAATCTTCCGTAAAACTGAAAGCCTCAAGAAACGCATATGTAAAATAGAACTGGATCATCGCTTTCTCTCAATATGTAAAGCCTATAACTATATACCATCATTCATGAAATTTAAACTGTACAGAAGATCGCTCCATAACAGTCACTTCTACCGATCCTGGACGACCAAATTACTTACTAAAGAGATACTTTTCAAACAAACATCTCTTCGTAAACTAAACCTCGAATTACGCCAGCAAACGTACCTTTTAAAAAACTCAGTCTCCTGGTTAGACTACATAAGTCTGCTTCAAATCATAAAACGTAACTCTGACTCATTTTCCACTATAGTTACCCAACGTCATAATTCCAAACTAAATAAATTAGGCCTGATCTCTAATTTTAATCGTGATCCTGATAACATTATATTTAACTTTAGCAATCGCATCCTCACCCCCCTTGAAAAACGCACCCTCTCTCTTGGTTTAGATTTCAAAATTCCCTTTGTGAAACTTAACTTTTACAACTTCTTCCTACTATTTGAAAAACTACATATTTTTTTGTCGCCTTATGATATTCTTGGTAACCGGGCTGACTTCACTGCAAACTTAAGATCCTTGGCACATAAATTCTATCGAGATTTTAAACCTCCCAAATTCCCCCACCTCCTTTTTACCAAATTAAACTTTTCAACCTTGATGTCCCTCAAAAGCGATCCTGCCATCACTATTTGCTCCCCAGATAAAGGTAAGGACGTTGTTATTATGAATAAGTGCGACTACATTCATAAGATGACCTCTTTGCTCTCGGACACTTCTAAATTTAAATTATTAAATACTACCAATATTCTCCCACACATTATACAGATCGAAGACAAAATCAACAATTTTTTACGCTCTCTTAAAAAACAAAACCTCCTCACCCCCTTCTACCCCCAACTTTATGTTTCTGGTTCCACCCCAGGCATTATTTATGGAAAACCCAAAACCCACAAACCCCACCTCCCCCTTCGCCCCATTCTCTCAGCTATCAATACCCCTGCTTATAAAATCTCTAAATTTTTGGTCCCACACCTTCTACCCCTAACCACTAATAACTTTACTCTGCCTGATTCTTTCTCCTTTGTTAAATACATTCAATCTCTTCATCTCTCTGAATGTTACATGACTAGTTTTGATGTCACCAATCTTTTCACCAACATCCCTGTACCGGAAACCTCTAATATCATCTCTAACTCAATTAACCCTAACATTTCTGCCTCCCTCAACCTAACCCCTTCCCTATTTAATAAATTTTTAAACCTTGCTACTAATAATACCATATTTACTTTCAACAATCAATATTACCTCCAAACTGATGGCATGCCCATGGGCTCCCCCCTTGGCCCCACCTTCGCTAACTGCTTCCTCTGTCACCATGAATCAACCTGGCTTCACAACTGTCCTCCCGAATTCAAGCCCCTAGTCTATAAAAGATATATAGATGACTGCTTTCTAATATTTCATAATAAATCCCAATCTGACCTCTTTTTTAACTACTTAAACTCTAGACACCCTAACATCCAATTCACCAGACAGGATGAACAAAATAATTCCCTCCCCTTTCTGGACGTCCTAGTCCACCACAACTCTAATGGCTTTACTACTTCAGTCTATCGTAAACCCACCTCTTCACGCCTTGGCACGAATTTTCTTAGCTCTTCTCCCTTTAAACTCATTTCTAACTCAATCACTATCTATCTCCATCGTGCTTACCAGATCTGCTCAACTTGGCATTATTTCCACCTTGAAATAGTCTACCTTAAATCCTTTTTTAGCTTTAACTATTTCCCTCATTACCTTATTGATTCCTCTATACATAACTTTCTTTGGCATATCTTTAGACCTAAAACCCCCACCCCTACGGTTCCTAAATTACCAGTCTACCTCAACATCCCTTTTGTTGGTTCCTCTCACCCATCTTTAATCTTTGACCTTCATAAACTCCTCCTGAATTTCTTCCCCCAAATCCAACCTCATCTTGTTGCTATTAATCCCCTATCCATAGGTTCATTTTTTCCCCATAAAGATAAACTACCCACGTTAGTGAAATCTTCCGTTGTTTATAACTTTACATGTGCAGACTGCAACTGCAGGGTTGTGGAGTCGGTTCAAAAATTTTCCGACTCCGAATCCATAAACACCTGGGCCCCTCCACTCAACTCCATTCTCCACCTTCTAACCACATTTCCTGCCATCCCACCTGCAAATTCTTTCAATAACCCTCCATATACAAATTGAATAACCAAGGCAGACATAACACAACCCTGTCTTACTCCGCTATTAATGCTAAACAATCACCATGACACATTTTATTCTTAACACATCGCTCACTATCGTCATACATCTTTTGATTCCATCATTCAGAAGCCTACCACCAACACCATATATCACTAACACCTGCCATAAACGCTTCCTATTAACTCTATCATACGCCTGTTGCAAATCCATAAAACTAAAATACATTTATTCTTCTTCCTCCTCATTTTCTCAATTCATTGTTTTCAATGTAAAGATTTGATCCACAATCCTCTACTCTCCTAAACGCACCTTGTTCTTCACCAATCATCCCTCAGTCACTCGACCCACTCTTTCGACATAAATACCAAGCATATACTTCCCTTAACAACCTCAAATAAACCTTATTCGCTATATTTCTCCAGTTCGCTTTTCTCCCTTACCCTTTATACCAGGGTACTATTACCTAGCTCTCCTCCAATCCGCTGGATACTTATACCTCCATAAAACCTTTATTACAACCTTTCCAAATCCAATCAATCACCACTCGCCTACCGCTCTTGATCTTTCACTAAGTTAATGTTCACTCTATCCTGCAGATTTAAAACCATTTTTCCAACTTTCTCAACCCTACCCATTACCTCCTTGCTTACTAAATAACCTCATCCCAAATACCTTTCCTTCTTGCCACCATCAAAACGCACACATTCACTAAACACCTTCAACCCACCCACGCCCACCCTCCCAGCCTCCCAGCAGCCCCCACCGCGCTGGCCCCCCTCCCTCCCCACTCGCCGACCTCGCCTGGACACCGCCCCCCCCGACCCATGCTCCCCCCCACTCACACCTTCCTCTCCTCCACCACACCCTTCCAACCCCCCTGAACGACTTCCCGCCCCTCACGCAGCCCCGCCCTCTTCAATCATTACTGTAATATTGTGCATGATTTTCGAAGTGTTCTTTCCACACTCCCCTCACAACTAGCCATTTCATCAGTTACAAAAGCCCCATTCCTATTCATTTATTCTAAGCAGATCCCCTTATTCTCATTCTTAACCTTTTCCGCTCGTTCCCTTCCAGAAGAGCTTCCCTAATTTCCTTGTATGTCCTCATTCATCCTCCTCCAAAACTGTTCATTTTACCTCTTTTTTTCCTCCCTACGTATGCACCTTTTAGTATCTTTTTTCCCTTATATAATTCCAAGCATCTTTCTTTTGAATCTTCATCATTTGCTTTAGTACATTCAACCAGCTCTTTTTTCCTTTAACAGGCTTTCACATCAGCCTCTTCATTCCATCATTCCTGTTAACATTCTTAACTTCCTACTTTAGCACAATCCACACACTTCCTTTGCCCTACTAACATTGCTCCTCATTTCCCAGATTTGCTCAGGTATCAAACTTGTTCCATTTCATCCGTTTTACTAGCGAGCGCTCTTACATACTTTCCTTATTATCTTGCACACTTAACTTCTCACTCTATTTTAACGACGTACTCGCTTTCGTATCACCTTCCCTCTCCATCAACCCCACTAACTTAATTTTAGATAAAACAACATAATGTCCGATAATCCCATTCCTAAAACCCTAACTGATTTAACATCCAACACATACTCAACATCTCCTTCTTCACAACACTAAATCAATCATCACTTTCACGTTGATAAACATCTCTACCTACAAACCAACTCTGGTATACTTATGGATACTCTTGTGTTTTAAAGAAAGTATTACTTACACACAATACCTCTCTCTTCACAGAAATCAATTCACACCTTCCTACCATTCTCATTTTCTCCCGCCACCATAAAAACCACCTGTTATACATCCCTTTTTTGGTCACCTATCCAACCCATTCAGGTCCCCAAAACTATCAATCTGAGCTCCTACTCACCCATCCAAAACATCATCAGATTATCCCAAAAAAAATCGTACTCTCTTCAACGTTTCCTCAGATGGACCATACGTCACAACCACAACATACCCTTGACCTTTTCAAAACTTAAATTTAACCATTATTCTAGAACTCACACAATCAAAGTCTAGCCATAGCTTCATCCTACAGGTCACTCATCAAACATTGCAACTCCTTCTCTTTCCTCTCTCATTCTCTGCAAGCACCAGCACGGCAGCACATTTCACATCACACACTTAATTTCAACCTTTCACTTTCATCTTGTTTCAGTCACAGCGAGCAAATCAAATTTGCCTTTCTAAATACATCCTCACCTCTTCCTTATATATATATATATTATATATATATATTATATATATATATATATATATATATATATATATATATATATATAATATATATATATATATAATATAAATATATATATATATATATATATATATATATATTATAATATAATATATATAATATATATATATATATATATTCTGTGGCGTCTGGTTCAGGAGCTGCTAGCACCCGTTGACGAATCTAAACGCTATCCGAAGAAACGCCACTTTAATCGTAATAACGCTCAACACTCTTCAACTTCTAATAATTCTTTCAATTGAAGGTGTTTATTCAAGACCAGAATTTTAACCCCATTTCAATTGTGCCCCATAAGAACGCTCGTGCGCAGGAAGGTTTGAGTCGCCGACTCTCAACACGAGGACTGCGGTTTCCATTCTCCCGCGAGCAGTTGAAGTTTATCTACTGGGGTCGAAGAATTAAAAACTCGACTGCGAACACGTTCGTGGCGCTGGTTTGGGATAGCCGCCCTTAAAAGTTCGATTTTCTGTAGTACCCCGTGTTTACCCTCTGAGAAAGGGGATAAACACGTTAAAAAGATATATATATATATATATATATATATAATATATATATATATATATATATATATATATATATTTGTGTTATACATATATATAAAATTTTATGTAATATATATATAAATATATATATATAAATATATAATATTTTAATATATATTATTATATATATTATATAATATATTATATTATATATTATATATATATATATCTATATATATATATATATATATATATATATATATATATATATATATATAATATATATATTACTATATATATATATAATATATATATATTAGTGTTGCAACGATACAAAATTTCGTCCATACGCGATACCGATACAAGTACTCACAATTTTTTCAAAACCGATACCGAAATTTTTGCCGATACCGATACCGATACCGATACTTTTACTCCTATAAATATGGCTAATATATATATATAATATATATAATTATATATATATATATTATTATATAATATATATATATATATTATATATTATATATTATATATATATATATATATAATATATTATATATATATATATATATATATATATATATATATAGAAGCACTGGTTAATGAAACCATACTATTCTCTACACTGCAGCGGTGCCCAGGCCATAACATTAATTTAAGTGAAATCTTCTATAATTAAAATAAACATAATTTAAAAATTATATATATATATATATATAATATATATATATATATTATATATATATTATATATTATATATATATATATATATATATATATATAGTATAAATATTATATATATATAGACAGTTTTCTTTTTGTATTTGTGCTTACGAACGTAAGAAATTCTCGAGTTGGCGTTCGTTTTTGTCAAAACTTACCGAAAAATGCGTAAAAAAATGCTCACCAACGTAAGGAATTTCCTTTTTTGTAAAGTTGCTATTTCCGGTGCTTGCCCAAATTTAAGCACGTTCTTACGAAAAATGTAAACAAATAAGATGGCGGCTTGGTGTCTGAATTGGTGAATGTTTCATTTAATAAAATCAGCTTTAATCTAATTTCTTCCAAATGGATAAACTCTTATCACGAATAGTTGATAAATTATTTGTAATGTAAATCATGTTATTTTTTTTATTTCTGTTTATCCAAAACCTACGTGCCCCATCACAACAACTGATTCCAATTGTTTAAAACAAAAAGTAAACCTAGCAAGGACAATCGCGGGTGCCGATTAAATCCTCACTATCCCCGAACCAATTCGCAAAATTTTCCCTGACCAAACGTGTTTCTCGTTATTTTTGGCGTATAAAATATTATAGTTAATCATGGAATCAACTATTGGAGTCAGATACATTAATTATTGAAAAAAAAACTTTAAAAATTGTTCATCATCATGATGAAATTTAAAATTTTTTTTTTTTTTTAGTAATCGACCTTTACCTTCCCCCATAACCGTCCAACGCACTTTTTTTTTTTTTTTGCCAAAAAAAAAAATTTTGAGATTTCATACAAAAGAAAATAAATTTAAAGCTTACATTAATAGCCTGGGATAAAGTCCACTGTGATCACAAAAGTTCTTAATGGGGAGATTTAGGGTAACTTTTTTCTCAAGCATCTGAATTTTGATTTTATAGCGTCTTCTTGTGTCAAAGCTTTGTTTTAACATCTTTCTCTGCTCTTCAAGTTTATTGATCTGTATGAATAAGTTTTTTTTTTTCTTTGAGATGTTCTTTATATATCTCTTATGGGTAGCTCTTACATTTTTCAACATTTTTTTGAGTGATAGGAACTTTATGAATACTTTCAATGAGATCTTATAGCATTGTGCACGTGTTCTTTGAGAAATCCAGCAACTATGTTTTTCCCAGATTCTCTACTAAATTGCTTATTTACAGAACCCTCCATTCCACTGTCGCATTTACCATTGGAAAATATCAGTCCCTAATTTAATAATCTTGCCACAATTCCGCATAACATTGATTCCCAGGTACTATAGAAGAAAAAAATTCATCAAGTCTCTAGAAGGACGTCACCATCCAAATATTTTGACATTTTAATTCAAGGAAGGTAGAATGAGCTTCACGCAATGTAGAGTGCCTTGTGTTTTTGCTTTATGCAGGCAACAAGAATCTGACTGATTCGTTATTGTGTAGCAATGCCTTAAGCAATAAGCAATCTTGTTTCCCTTGTTTCTGGCTGATGAAAAATTATAACTAGGATCCATGATGAGAGCCTTGGACAGCTTGTACTTCCGAGAAGATCTTTCTAATATGCTTTTCTGTCATTTTGGATTGCACAGTCTGGAATTCAGTTTAAATTTTAGAATATTACTTTATTCGAAAAGTGACTTCTTTTGAGAAGTATTTTTTGTTTTGAAATCCGAAGTTTATTACATCACGCAAATTGTCTTTGTCATGTAAATCTAATACAAAAAGTTTAGTTGTTGTAGCAGGCATTTTACTGGACTTAAGAAATCTTTCCATAATATTTAGTACGAGACATTGTAAATCTGTGAACAGGAATGGACCAAGTGGGTCTGACGTTTGGAACTTTCGTGAAAATGATTCACGTTCTAAGGAAAAGCATTTTAAAAAAAAGCCAGTTTGCATTTTAGAAATACATCTTTGGGTTTTGAACAGAAACATTTTGTAATGGTTGGTGTTGGAAAGATTTTCGGCTGTCAACTGCACAAAAAACCAAAATCTCTTCGTCAAACCTCAAAAAAAAAATAAATAAAAAATTTTAAAAGTATAATCCCAAAAGAGAAAAGATATAACAGATAATTCTTAATCATAGCAGCTAACACATTCCATATATCCAATCACCATTCAAATGCGGAAGGATGAACTTGGAACACCTCTCGGGCAGAATAGGAAGAATAGTAGTAGGTAGTGACTTAAAAATAGAAAGAAACAGGGTAGAAGTAGATTTATGGGAATGTCGTTCCTCGCCCATCCTTTTCATTTACTTATCAATACCTCTCTCATTAACCAATTATACACGTAAGGAAGAAATATATCAAGAATAATGTAACTTTGTACATGGATCATTCTTCAAATGTTTTGAAATTTAAAATTCCCGGACTTTTTTTGGATTTCCTGATCTTTCGCATATCTTAAAACGGGTTCTTAACACTTCCTGAACTGAATTTTTTCCCTGCCTTTCCAGAAAGTGTGGAACCCTGAAACAGGAAATTACTATAAAACTGTGTGAGCATTTCTTATCGAGCGCAAGCACAAATGCTGAACAAAAACGAAAAACTGTCCTAATTAAAGCAAAGAAAATACTTAATTCATTCTAATCGCAAACGCTTCGTATTATTACAATAACGATTAAAGGAGATATAACTAAAGAAATTAGTCCAGTGTAAGTATTCGTGACTTGCTACTTTATTTATCGCAACCCACTAATACTTTACTTGGAAATAATTTCTGTATTTCTATCTCCTTTAATCATAAAAATTGAGTCTAAGGTCCGCATACACAAGCCTTTGTTATTTGTTCTGATTGGAAGTTCTTCCATGAAGAATCACCTTTCTTCGTAAATTTTCTAGCTTTAGCCTTTATCCCCAAACCTTTTTTTATAACTGTTTACTCGTTTCTCATAACAACACTTGTCGCCTTAAAACTATAGCATATGATGTTCCTAATCTTCCTGTTTATGCTCGGCTTTCCTACATTGGACCCCTTCCAATGATCTTCACTTTCAGACATGGAAATTTCATTACCGTAAAACTTTCCAAAATGCAACTTTCTTAATATCTTTTATTAACAACAAACTCAATTGGCAGTTTCTATAAGATTAAAGAAGCATCCCCATGAAATTGAGGTCACACATCGTTTAACAAATATAAAATGTGCAACTGTAACAATCGACTATGTAGGCTCAAACTTTCTTAGACAACTGAAAGATGCGAGCCTTCAACAACATGGGCATTTCCTTTTTTTTTCGAACTTAAAAATCTTCCCCAACCTCACCAGAGAATTTAGCTGTCAAAGATCACTATGACCTCAATAGGCACCCTATATCTCTTCAAAAAATTCTCCATTCTTCAAAAATGCTCAAGGAGAAGAATTTAAAAATTTGGAATCTTAATAATAAAAACACTTAAACCTACACTTAATATCCATAAGACTTCTTTGGCACTCCTGATTGCCTGTACTAATTGCCTGAATTTCGTGCAAAAACGAACACAATTTCTTGCGAGGTTTACTTTTATTTTGCAAACAATTGAAATCAGCTGTTGTGATGAAGCTCGTCGATTTCGGATAAACAGAACATAAGACTAAAACAAATAGTTTATATTACAAAAAATTGATCAACAATTGTGATGGATGAGTTTAATCGATTTGGAAGAAATTAGATTTAAAGCTGATTTTTTTATTGAATGAAAAATATTCATCATTCAAACGGGCCTACACGCCGCTATTTTTTTGGTTTACACATTTTCGTAAAAACGTGCTAAATTCCTCAATCCAGAAATAGCAACCTTAAGAATTAAGAATTCTTTACGGTTTGTTAAGCATTTTTACCGTTTTGGCGGTTAACAAAAACTTACGTATCTCGGTGACATTGTTGTGAATCTATTTAATTGCTGAACCGTGTATTACAGTTAATCTAGCAAATGATGAAAAGTATTTGTCTCAATTTCCATAGCGTATTCCTCACAGAAGAGTGAGTATTATCGACCTTTTAAATTAGTGTAACACAGAATAAAGTGTACACAAATGTGATATTTCCAAGCATATTTTACTTGTCGTGATGAAAATATCTATAAACTATTTATGATCTGAGAAGAATATTTATATGTAAATATATTTATTTCTCGTGTTTGCATGTATAAAGAAGAAATCTACAGAAACTCCATGTATTTTTATTCATGAAAAATCTCTCTCTCTCTCCGTTGTAAAGCTCACGTATACCAAATATTTAAGACTCTCACTCGTATCATTTTTAGAAGTCTCATCCATATTTCTATGATTGTAAATTGGTCTCCAAGATATATATTTAAGAAGATTATAACATTTGTAAATTTATCCTATCTACAATAAGAATTTATCATACTGACAAATTGAAAAGGACTTCCAGAAGATTACCTCAAACGTCAAACATTGATAGTAACCTAAATATATTGTGTAACCTAAATATATTGTGATACTGTGTGTGCGTGTTTTAAATAATTAAACAAAGTTTTTAGTAAATAAATAAAGTTTTAACGGGGGTATATAGTGTAAATTGAGGGAGTGTAGGGTTTACCTTTATATTTTTATATTTATTGTATTTCGTTTTTTTATAATATTAAAAAAAATTTTAAGCTTTTTTTTTTTTTTTTTTTTTTTTTTTTTTTTTTTTTTTTTTTTTTTTTTTTTTTTTTTTTTTTTTTTTTTTTTTTTTTTTTTTTTTTTTTTTTTTTTTTTACGTATTGTATCTATATGATTCTAATAATGAATTTAAGTGGTGACGGACATGATTCCAAAGTTCG
>JABUQX010080060.1:0-7500 GCA_015478945.1 Trachelipus rathkii
ATATATATTAATAATAATAATAATAATATATATATTAAATAATAATAATATAATAATAATAATAATAATAATAATAATAATATTATATAATATAATAATAATAATATATATATAAGATATATATATATATGGTTAATAAGCTTTGATATGTAATAATAATATAATATAATAATAATAAATAATAATAATATATATATATATATACAATAATAAATAAGTATATATATATATATATATATAAATATAATAATTAATTAATATAATAATATATATATAATATATATATATAATAATAATATATATATAATAATATAATAATATATATATAATATAATAATAATAATATATAAGAATATTATAATAATAATATATATATATATATATATATATATATATATATATATATATATATATATATATATATATATATATATATATATATATATATATATATATATATATATATATATATAAATGATGTAAGAGTAGTGAATAGGAATTGATTGTATATCTACTGTAAAGAGCGAAGAATGAAAAACATATCAAAAAGGCAAAATCCAACAAAGGAGGTCCTTATAACACATTGGTCAATCTGAGAAGTGTCTAAAAGAAAGCCTTGAAATTAAATGACTGTAAGGAATTAACACCCAGTTTGGCACAGCTAAATGTTTGCCTCTTTCATAAAGTGATAGGACCTGGTTCGAACCTGATTTCTGAAAATTATTTTGTCCATATATTATTTAAAAGCTACAAACTAATTTAATTTTCATAAAAATTATTATTTAGGGACACTAAACTAAATTAAAATTAATAAATATATGTATAGCATATATAAGATATATATATATATATATATATATATATATTTGTATAGCATATAGTTAAATATTTTTACATATGTATATATATATATATATATATATATATATATATATATATATATATATATATATATATATATATATACATATATATATATATATATAGTTATATATATAGTATATATATATATATATATATAAGATAGCAGTTAGTTATATATATATATATATATATATATATATATATATATATATATATATATATATATATATATATATATATATATATATATATATATATATATATATATATATATATATATATATATTTTTTTTTTTTTTCTTTTTTTATCTTCTTATTTTTTCCCAAGAATGGGAGTAAGGTGCGCGGTGGCATCGGAAAAGAAAACAGTAGAAGAACATGACACAAGTCGAAAAGAAAGCCCAGCCTTACCGCCCTCCTCGTACCCTCAGTACCATTAATTGCGGGAACCCATTGTAGCTGTAGGAAAATCCACCCTAAAGCTTCATGGGACAGCGATGGACCCTCACTATGGTAGATCGTCAAAGTAAGGGTTCATCCCTTGGCCCAGGTGGGCCACAACCATACCCCCTCACAATCCCCCGCCATTCACTCCTGTTATACACCTTTCTTCTCGCCTCTACCAAACTCACATTTCTCCTTCAAACATTCGTTTACTGACTCAATCCACTTTTCTTCGGTCTCCAGCCGGTCGGTTCCAAACACACTCGCCACTATACATCCGCTTAACCAACCGACTATCATTCATCCTTTCCATATGACCAAACCATCTCAACATACTTTCATTTATTCTCTCATTTACCCCTTTCTTCACACCACACCTCTCTCTAATATATTCATTCCTCTCTTTATCAATTCTTCTCACACCTAGCACACCCCTAAGATTGTCCATCTGAACACATCGAACTTTAGATCTATACTTCTTATTCCAGACCATAGTCTCACTACTATACAATAACACAGGTAACAACATACCCTCATGTAAGACCCTAGCACACTCAAGACTTAGTCCCTTACATTCACCAACGATTTAATTGCACCAGCCACCTTCCTGCCATACACAACTTTCCTACTACACTCTGCATCGTCCGTTCCCTTCTCATCCAACATATACCCTAAATATTTAAACTCAGACACTTGTTCCAGCTGCTCACCATCTAACATAACTTCACACTGAGGAGTGTCCTCACTCACAACCATAATCTTACTCTTATCCACGTTTACTTTCAAGCCCCTCCTTTTACACACCCTGCCAAATCTCTCTACCAATCCTCTCAAACTTTCTTCAGATTCGCCACACAGAACCAAATCATCCGCATATAGTAGGTAGGGCACCCTCCACTCATCTCCATTCTCCACCATTCTAACACCATTTCCTGCCATCCCCACCTCGAATTCTTTCATAACCCCATCCATATACAAATTTGAATAACCAAAGGAGACATAACACAACTCCGCTATTAATCCGCTATTAATCCTAACCAATCACCATTGACACTCTTCATTTATTCTTACACACGCTTCACCATCGTCACATATACTTTGATTCCATTCCAGAAGTTTTCCACCACCAACAATTCATATATCACTAACACCTGCCATAAACCTTCCCCTATTAACTCTATCATACGCCTGTTGTAAATCCATAAACCTAAATAATTTATTTTCCCTCCTCATTTTCCAATCATTTGTTTCAATGTAAAGATTTGATCCACACATCCTCTACCACTCCTAAACGCACCTTGTTCTTCACCAATCAGTCCTTCAGTCACTCGACGCACTCTTTCGACCAAAATACCAGCATATACTCCCTACAACACTCAATAAAGTTATTCCCTATAATTTCTACAGTTCCCTTTTCTCCCTTACCTTTATATAAGGTACTATTACTGCCTCCTCCAATCCCTTGAAACTATACCTCCTATAAACGCTTTATTACACAGCTTCCAACCAATCAATCACAATCTCGCCTCCGTTCATGATCATTTCACCAGTAATTTCATCTATACCTGCAGATTTACCATTCTTCAACTTTTTCACTCTACCCATTATCTCCTCCTTACTAATAACCTCATCCCCAAAATACCTATTCCTTCTTGCACCATCAAACCCACACACATTCACTATCACCTCTTCATTACTGTTAATATTGTGCAGATTTTCGAAGTGTTCTTTCCACACTCCTCTCACATCCATTTCATCAGTTACAAAGGCACCATCCCTATTCATTATTCTAAGCAGATTCCCCTTATTCTCATTCTTAACCTTTCGTGCTTCTTTCCAGAAGAGCTTCCTATTCCCTTGTAAGTCCCCATTCATCCTCCTTCCAAACTGTTCATTTACCTCTTGTTTTCTCCTACGTATACACCTTTTAGTATTTTTTTTTCCTCCTAATTCCAAGCATCTTACTTTTGATTCTTCATCATTTGCTTTTAGTACATTCAACCACGCTTCTTTTTTACCTTTAACCGCTTTCATCACCTCTTCATTCCACCATTCACTGTTAACATTCTTACTTCCTACTTTAGCACATCCACATACTTCCTTTGCACTACTAACAATTGCTTCCTTCATTTGCCCCCAGATTTGTTCAGTATCAACTTGTTCACATTCAACCGTTTTACTAGCGAGCGCTCTTACATACTTATCCTTATTGTCTTGCTCACTTAACTTCTCACTCTTAATTTTACCTACTTCCTTTCGTATCACCTTCCTCTCCATCCAAGCCCCCACTAACTTAATTTTACATAGAACAACAATGATCCGATAATCCCATTCCTAAACCCCTAACTGATTTAACATCCAACACATACTTCAACATCTCCTTCTTCACCAACACTAAATCAATCATACTCTTCACTTCGATACCATCTCTACCTACACCAACTCTAGTATACTTATGGATACTCTTGTGTTTAAAGAAAGTATTACTTACACACATACCTCTCTCTTCACAGAAATCAATCACCTTCCTACCATTCTCATTTTCTCCCGCCACCCCAAAACCACCTGTTATACCATCCCTTTTTTGATCACCTATCCATCCATTCAGGTCCCCCAAAACTATCAATCTGAAGCTCCTACTCACCCCATCCAGAACATCATTCAGATTATCCCAAAAAATCGTACTCTCTTCAACGTTTCCCTCAGATGGACCATACGTCACAACCACACATACCTTGACCTTTTCAAACTTAAATTTAACCATTAGAATTCTAGGACTCACACAATCAAAGTCTACCATAGCTTTGTACCACAGGTCACTCATCAAAATTGCAACTCCTTCTCTCCCTCTTTCATTCTCTTCCACACCAGCACACACACATTTCACATCACACCACTTATTTTCACCGTTTCCTTTCATCTTTGTTTCAGTCACAGCGAGCAAATCAAATTTGCCCTTTCTAAATACATCCATCACCTCTCTCCTCTTCTCCTCAACATTTATTCCTCTGACATTCCATGTACCCATACGATTCATACAATTTCGCCGAAAGATAGAAGGCCGTTTACGGCGATCACGACCTTCTCCGAGGCCTGCATTAGCATTCCTGGCAAGAGATAGATGGTAGTAGGCAGCCAACCCAACTACCACCGTCCCTTAGTCGACTTCTACGACACGTAGGACATACGATGTGGGCAATTCTTTCTCCCCCACACACAGGGATATGAGTAGTAGGGATGTCTGTAAAGTGTTATCTAGAAGAGTGTGTACTTTAATCATGTGTATATGATATGTGGATAAATTGTGTTCAGTACTATGTTGCCTGGAGGATGAGTGTGTAAAGAATATGAACGCAAAAGAGAAAAGTGCACCATTAAAAATGGGAGGTAATTTCAACACTTCGAGTATGCGTGTACTCTATATATATATATATATATATATATATATATATATATATATATATATATATATATATATATATATATATATATATATATATATATATATATATGCTCACATCATTAAGCAACAGCAAATAACAACAACAAATATATCGTTTTCTAAACATAATAACGTCATTCAGTGTGTGTGTGTGTGTGTGTGTGTGTGTGTGTGTGTGTGTGTGTGTGTGTGTGTGTGTGTGTGTGTGTGTGTGTGTGTGTGTGTGTGTGTGTGTGTGTGTGTGTGGTGTGTGTGTGTGTGTGTGTGGGCTTCAAGCGCTTTCAACAACAACAATACCACCAACAACAAAAACCAAACCAAACAACAAAACAACACTCAAAATGTGTACACATGAACGTAAATAGGTACACACTCATGTAGGTGTAAAAAAGGGTGGCTTGTAAGACTTATCCAAGACCCATAGGTCTCTGAATGTTACTACTATATATATATATATATATATATATGGTTATACACATATATATATGTATATATATATATATATATATATATATATATATATATATATATATATATATATATATATATATATATATATATATATATATATATATATATATATATATATATATATATATACCTGGCTGTAATATGTCGGAGGGGGCATCCGGAATCGAACTCTTCTATCTTTCATTTCATTCACTACTTGGACGATGTTTTTGCAGTTTAGCGCAATGTGTTGAACCCCAGGCCCGTCATTTTCAACCAGAAAGTTCGCTATCTGACCCTTTTCTGGCATAAAATAATAATAATAATAATAATAATAATAATAATAATAATAATAATAATAATAATAATAATAATAATAATAATAATAATAATAATAATAATAATAATAATAATAATAATAATAATAATAATAATGGTCGGGCAGACACATCAACATCGATTTTTATAAAAATCACAGCATATATTTATTCTAAATACGTTGGAATAAAATAAAAAGGAGAGAAAAATAAGACTGACTTATACAAGAAAAAAATATATATTTATTGAGGGGCAGCAAATATTAAATAATCTTACAGGGTTCTAATTATATTTAAAGTGACTCGAAATTCATTTTTATTCCTCATTTCCATGAAGCCGGAATAGCAACCCTTGTGAAATGAGGGTTCCAAACAGTTTTTTTCTATTGTAGAGACCAAAAATGATAAAGATAAAAATTAGAAGCAAATATAGCTGGAAAAGAGGGAGCAGCCCTTAATTGAGTGGATGATAGAGTGTCGAGTGTCTAGGAATGGATAGGTTTGGAACTTGGAAGAGCAAGTGTGACGATCTTTAATGAAAAATAAGAAAAGAATGTCAGATAAGAGAGAATCTTGTTGAACACCATTATTGACAGGGAAGGAAAAATCACCTTATCAACAACGGCTAATATTCAATACTCTTAACAATCTTAGCCAGTTGATTAGGAAACCTACACATACCCCAGATCGCCCTAACCAATTTTTAAACGCGTTTGACTAGTGTTTCACCACTACTCTTTCTCGTTATAAATACACAATTTGTAGCTCTAAATTATAAATTATAGTCGCTTTCTCTCCAGCAGCTACATCCTGCCCTAAACACTTTCTGGTACTTTAATCTGGCCAATTAGGTACATCGATCGCGATGCTTCTTCGCCAACAATTCTTCAGTGTCAAATCAGGATGATTTGACACTGAAGATGAGTCGGAGTCTGCCGAAAAGGTAGGGGCGGTAGTCGCCGATGGGACGAGACGGTTCATTCCATCTTCAGCTAAATCTTTTTCTCCTCAAAATCCGTGGTTCGATGGCAATTGCTCTCGTTCGTTCATGATAGACACAATGCTTATCGGGAATAGAAAAAATCTCGTTCTCCTATCACCCTTGCAAATATTCATTCAGCCCGGAATCATTGCAGGGATATTATTAGAAGGACCAAGCGAACTTTCACAAACAAGGAAGTGCACGGACCTCCTGGTTCTTCTACTGATAAAAATTTATGTCCTCTTGCCAAAAATTCTCTAATAATTTCTGCAAATCTGCCTTTCATTCTCTTATTTGTTCTGACGGATCTGTTGCTAACACTTCACCCAGGACGATTCTGGCATCCCTCCTAATACTCCTTCTCCTCTCGGGTGTCCCACATATCAGCGTGTGATTACACATGATCAGGTGCATGGGATCCTGAGATCAATAAACATCATAAAAACTAGTGACCGGGAATGCATTCCTCTTCGTGTTTTGAGGGAGTGTGCTTCTGAGCTGGTGCCTGTCCTCGTTCAACTCTACTCTTTGTCCCTTAAAACTAATACATTTCCTCAGTGCTGGAAGCGCGCATATGTGTGACCAATTCCGAAGAAGGGTAACATCTCTGAACCTTCTAACTATCGTCCTAAAGATCTCACTTACATTTTGTTTAAAATCTTTTAAATTCTCCTCAACTATCTTTTCCTGTTTAATCTAGATTCTCATTACCTTCTTTCTGATTAAAAATATGGATTACAACGCTCGAGGTCAACTGGTGACATACTTCCAATCTCACTGATTTATGGTCTTCTGCCATTTGGGATTATAAGGAGTGGCGCTTAACATATCGAAAGCTTTTGGTCGAGTATGGCACACGTCACTGCTCTCTAGGCTCCCTCAATATGGGTATCCTCCTTCCCTTTGCTTACTAATGACTAGTTTTTTTTCAGATCGTTTCATATAGGTACTTGCTGATGAAGTGACCTCATTCTCATTTTCTGCTAATCACAACGGTTACC
>JABUQX010080060.1:12500-15000 GCA_015478945.1 Trachelipus rathkii
TATATATATATATATATATAGTTACTTAGTTGCCCCAGCTCCCTCCTACGAGAAGTGGGCGATCTCGAGATATTGTGTCACCAAGCATGCCGGGTTTAGATCGAGTAGAACGGATTGTATCGAAGTTGTGTCGAATGTCCAATGGGCGTTATAGAAGTTTAGTAAGAGATATTTATGTCTTTATTTGTGAGGGAGGGACAACTTTGACAGGGGGGGAGGGTGGATTATGAACATTAAATTTATATTCCTGAAGGTCTCTCTCTCTCTCTCTCTCTCTCTCTCTCTCTCTCTCTCTCTCTCTCTCTCTCTCTCTCTCTCTCTCTTCTCTTAGGGATGGTGCCCAGAGCGGAGGCGGGAAAGCAATACTCTGGCTTGACGGTTCAAAGTTTGTTCAGTAGGGGATATTTCGGGTGGATGTGTTTGGGGTATGGTGTTATTTGGGTATGTGATGGGTATCTTTATGTTGGTAAAAATTTGTTCCACTTGTACGGTACTTGACGAACCCTAACTTTTTAGACTAAACCCCCCCCAAAAAAAAAAAAAAAAATCACTTTTTTTTTTTATTCTAGTTATTAGAAAAATCCCTCCTCTACATCATCGTATGATTTTTGTTTGGAAATTCTGAATTTTTTTTTAGATAAAAGATTTTTTTTTTAGAGAGGCGTCAAACTAAATAATTTAATTTCCAGGTTCGAAATTGCAATTCAACTTTCCAGGATCAAAAAGATTTTATTTACATTTTTTAGAATATTTAATTTTTTATTTTCGCAAACACCAACCCATTCTCAGGCTCTTTCTCAATCATATAAATTTAGTCTGAGTAGGAGACGAAGCCGAAGCCGGAGTCGGAGCCGTAGTATAAATATTTTTCAAGAAATTTGTTTTGGAAAGTAAAATAATTCTTCCCGAAGAAGGAACTGAACAATTTTGAAATGAACCAGAGTCAGAGACGGAGCCGAAGCCGTAATCGGAGCTGAAGTATAATTTTTTTTTAAGAAATTTATTTTGCAAGTGAAAACTATTTTTCCCGAAGTAGGAACTGAACAATTTTGAAATGGAACCACAATCGGGGCCGGGGCCGGAGTCAAAGCATAAATTTTTTTCAAGAATTTTTTTTATTAATATTTCAGCCCGAAGAAACTGAACAATTTTAAAATATAACCGGTGTCTGTGTCGGAGCAAGAGCTGCAGTCAATGTATAATTTTTTTTAATAATTTTTTTTTGCAAGTGAAAATAATTATACAAAGTCAGAGCTGAATAAGTTTGAAATGAAACCGGAGTCAGAGCCGGAGCCGAAGTATAATTTTTTTTTCAAAATTTTTTTTATGTGAAAATAATTCTGGCCAGAACAATTTTGAAATGGAACCGAAACATCTCGGAGTCGGAGCACAGAAGCCAGAGCTGGAGCCGGAGACTGAGTAAAAAAAATTTTAAATAATTTTTTTTCCTTGCAAATGAAAATTGTTCTGCCCGAAGTCTCAAAAGAACAATTCTGAAATAGAGTCGGAACATGAGCCGGAGTCGAAGCCGAGGCGAAGCCAAAGTTAAATTTTTTTTAAAGAATTTTTTTATTGCAAGTGAAAATCATTCGGCCTGATGTCGGAGCTAAATAATTTTGAAATTTAGCCGGAGCCGGAGTAAAAGTATAATTTTGTAAAATACTATAATTTTTTTAATTATATATATATATATATATATATATATATATATATATATATATATATATATATATATATATATATATATATATATATATATATATATATATATATATATATATATATATATATATATATATATATATATATATATATATATATATACTAAAAACTGAGTACTGAGCATTGAGCATTGAGTACTGGAGTGTCATGGGATGTACCCTACACCCAAATGCCCAAATCTCATCGCTAGTAGTAATGAGTACGAAGGAGACACAGCTGACGTCACGATTTTCGTGACGTATGTAGGTGCCAGAGGCACCTACATACGCACACGGTCAGAGACCGTGTGCGTTCATCACATATTTTTTTGTGCACTTACGTGACGAAGTCACGTACGTACATTACGTGGTTGTATTCTAGGTATACGTACGTGCCGAAGGCGTTCAATACTCTTGTCAGCCTCTTTCATGAGGTCTATATACACCTGTACGTGTACGCAAGGTCGGAGACCTTCCGCGCACATTACCACTGTGCTCACGTAGGTACATGAGTGTTTTTACCGACCTCTGTGCCTGCTGTGCCTGTTGCTCTTGATGTGGACCGAACCCTGTGTCACAGCCCCACTGCTCACCACCACTCGCTGTGACTGCTTTCTCTGTTCCGCTGCTCTTCATTCTCTGAAGCTTCGTCTGTGCTTTGCTCAGCTCTGGTGGGGGTTGTTGAGGTAGGGAGGGTATTTCCACTTGCCCTTATACCCGCTCCGAAGCCTCTTTGAAGACGAGGTCTATAGCATTTTGACATCGCAAGATATTATTTGTATTATGTCTTATATATCTGT
>JABUQX010080061.1:0-2500 GCA_015478945.1 Trachelipus rathkii
ACAGACAAATCAAATGGGAAAGTGGAGAACTTTTTTCGTTTATGGAAGAATTTTTGCAAATCAAAAGAGAAAAAAAATTAATAAACAATATACTAAAGTAAAAAAAAAATATTGCGTTATTTTTCTCGCAAACCATTAGAAAGTGTGCAAGATCTAAAAGGTACCAAAAAAGGAACCGGGCAAGCATGCGTCGTCTAAAGAGTTAATTATTAAAAAGAAATTAAAAAAATTTTTTTCCTTTTTTTTCAATACATTCTATATAGATTTAAAAGAATTGAATAATTTTATTCTAAATAAACTTCTTTAAAAGTTAATAGTTTTTAAAGAATGCTAACTTTTTTTCGTATATTCATAAAAATATACTCAGTGTACGTAAAAAATTCGCATTTTTACACGTGAACCATTAGAAAATCTGGCAACAGCTAAATTGTACCAAAAAATATGGACGAAAGTAAGCGTCTTTTACTTGAATTAGTTAAAAAAAATAAAAATTTTTTTGATTTGTTTGTTTAATAGGGGTTTTTTAGGGTTCTACATATTATTAGTAAACTTTTGTCCTAAATAATATTTTAAAGTCTATAGTTTTCACTTCCCTATTGGTTAGCTTACCTATATATTTATATATATATAATATATATATATATATATATTATATATATTTATATTATTTATATATATATATAATCATATATATATATATATATATATATATATATATATTATAAAATTATATATATAAATATTATATAGTATATATATATATATATATATATATATATAGTATATTATATATAGTAATATATATATATATATATTATATATTTTTTATATATATATATATATATATATATATATATTATAATATATATATTGTATATATTATTGTTATATATATATACATATATCTTATATGATATTGGATATCAATATATATAGTATAAATATATATATATATATATATATATATATATATATATATTATATATATATATATATATATATATATATATATATATATATTATATATATTTTATATTACTTACTTTCACTACGCCAAGGGTTGATAATATATATAATATATATATATATATATATATATATATATATATTTATATCAGAGGCGTGCAATCAGGGTATGCTAGGTAAGCGTCGCTTACCCTAATGCAACTGATGATGCATATATTTTTTTTTTCAATGTTTATTATAATTATGAGATTTAATCTTATTTATTTATAAGGTTAAATTACAAATTCAATTTCATTTTTCAACTTGAATTTGACATTTTAAAAAATATTACTTTAAACCTGTTGCAACCGATAATATCATTTTTTTTAAAATGAGTTTATAAATGTAAGTTTTTTTTAAGCAAAAATGAAATAATTAGCAGAGCTGAGTAAGCGGTCATCTTGCCACTCATAAAAGACTCAATTTTACTCGGTGGCGCATGCGCGAAAACGTTCGTTTTTTTCGTCAGAATTTCACTTTTTAAATGGAATATATAAGCGGTAAGCTTACCGCTTTCTCTTCAGTTACGATTTAAAAGTTTGGGTGATTGTTTATTGTTATGGTGTTCATTAATTTTTTTTTTATTTAGTCATTGAGCCTGCTCTCCACCCGCTTTTCGGCTAAGGTCCCACCAGACCGCTCAGCTGCTCAACATCGTCTTCCGGTGCGCAGCGCATTGGGCTCCCTGAGCCTTCTCTCAACTAATCGGTTACTACCCTTCTGAGCCCACGCCGCCCTCTCATCTGTACCAAATTCAAACTTTCTGAGATCGACCTCGCCATTACCAAACCAATATCATATGTGCCCAAACCAATCGAACCCATATATGCGGCACTGTCTGCGGCCAGATACCCGCGCCACAATAAGGTGACTGTCCCAACATCGGCAGTGCCGGCTGGGTCAAGGATTTATGCTCCTAACCTATTCGTTCACGCAATCGAGTACAGGAGCGTAGTTAAAATACCGGTGCTTCCTTTCATGGGCTGCCTTTTGGCTGGTGATTGTCAAGTCGGAGACAATCTGAATAACGAGGATATGCACGCATCCTTCTCTCGATCGTATTATCAAATCGGGTTTTCGGAGGTCGCCAGGGGTGTTGAACCTTGGTCCAATAACTACGTCGACCTGGGCTTTCCCCAGCAATGATTAAACAAGATCAATAACCCGGTCGTGCCTCCCCACCCAGTTGCTGTGCGTCTCTGGGCACCCTTGCAACCTGTAACTCAGATTGGCTCGGGCGCGACATCCCATAGGGCAGGGAGGGGTCCCCTCCTAAGCATTCTGCGCTCTCTAGTAAGCAGGACGCTCCCCCTCAATTTCACGGCGTTGATGAAATCTCAAGCGGTGAAGAGAGAGGTAAAATCCCTGATCCAGTTGTGAGAAACAGATGCAACCTCTGCAATACCTCCCATCCCCTCTCCGTCACAGGATGACTGCAGAAGGTGGAGGTAAAGATCTGTTTCGCTAGATTCACCATTGAAGCGCTCTCCAAGAA
>JABUQX010080061.1:5000-25000 GCA_015478945.1 Trachelipus rathkii
ACTATAAATGACTCAATTCTTTTACTAGGATGGCGCATGCGTGAAAACGTTCGTTTTTTCGTCAGAATTTCACTTTTTAAATGGAATATATAAGCGGTAAGCTTACCGCTTTCTCTTCAGTTACGATTTAAAAGTTTGAGCGATTGTTTATTGTTATGGTGTTCATTAATTTTTTTTTTTATTTAGTCATTTAGCCTGCTCTCCACCCGCTTTTCGGCTAAGGTCCCACCAGACCGCTCAGCTGCTCAACATCGTCTTCCGGTGCGCAGCGCATTGGGCTCCCTGAGCCTTCTCTCAACTAATCGGTTACTACCCTTCTGAGCCCACGCCGCCCTCTCATCTGTATCAAATTCAAACTTTCTGAGATCGACCTCACCATTACCAAACCAATATCATATGTGCCCAAACCAATCGAACCCATATATGCGGCACTGTCTGCGGCCAGATACCCGCGCCACAATAAGGTGACTGTCCCAACATCGGCAGTGCCGGCTGGGTCAAGGATTTATGCCCCTAACCTATTCGTCCACGCAATCGAGTACAGGAGCGTAGTTAAAATACCGGTGCTTCCTTTCATGGGCTGCCTTTTGGCTGGTGATTGTCAAGTCGGAGACAATCTGAATAACGAGGATATGCACGCATCCTTCTCTCGATCGTATTTTCAAATCGGGCTTTCGGAGGTCGCCAGGGGTGTTGAACCTTGGTCCAATAACTACGTCGACCCGGGCTTTCCCCAGCAATGATTAAACAAGATCAATAACCCGGTCGTGCCTCCCCACCCAGTTGCTGTGCGTCTCTGGGCACCCTTGCAACCTGTAATTCAGATTGGCTCGGGCGCGACATCCCATAGGGCAGGGAGGGGTCCCCTCCTAAGCATTCTGCGCTCTCTAGTGAGCAGGACGCTCCCCCTCAATTTCACGGCGTTGATGAAATCTCAAGCGGTGAAGAGAGAGGTAAAATCCCTGATCCAGTTGTGAGAAACAGATGCAACCTCTGCAATACCTCCCATCCCCTCTCCGTCACAGGATGACTGCAGAAGGCGGAGGTAAAGATCTGTTTCGCTAGATTCACCATTGAAGTGCTCTCCAAGAACTCGCCACGTCTCCGATCGATGGAGTACGTTTCCGAAAAGCTGCGTCTTGTGCAAGCGCTAGTAGAGAGTCTGCACCTCTGTCTTTGGCGTTAAGGGAGTCTAGTAAGATTTTTGTGTCGGCTTTTTCTTGACCACTCCTTAAGACAATCCAAAGAGAAATGTATCGCAGAAACTTCCGTAAGCCAAGAAACAATACATTTCTTTGCTACTTTCTTGGCATGACCTAACATTTTGTGTGCAAGGTAGGTGGTTAGTTCATCTTTGGTACGAGTTTGTATTACAATAGCTTTTTCATATCTACCTTTAAAATGTCATTGGTGTCACATATTTTGTACTGTGTTGCTACACCTCTATGGAGCCTTTTACCTCTAGTAAGATTCTTGATTGATTTCTCTAAGCACATGTCGAAAACATATGAAGTTCAACATACTGCCACTATTTCCTTTGGATCTCTTGGGTAAACACATCAGCAAGATTTTCACAGGTTTTCATTGCGATATGTTTATCAATAGCCTGCAATTCGACCATTCCGTCAACGATTGCAACCCAGCTATTTGCTTGGTGAACTTGAACAAATGGTAAAGAATATTTTTTGCAACGGGTTCCACAACAGACTTCAAGATATGAATTAGTTTACTTTTAGCTGGGCTTTGATGCATTGTTCAATCTTGTGCAAACATGGATCTAGGAACAATCGACATTTCATACTTACCTAAGGTTGTGCGTAGGTATATTTCTCGCTGAGATCGTGCGACAATCAAAAGTCGTTCAAAAAAGGAACAATCTGAATGAATTAAGCTCTGTTATGGATCCTGCAATCTTTATTTTTATTTGTTTGTTGGTGGTAGAACATAGTTTAAGTTTATTCTTTTTTATAGGTGCCCAGAGACTGACTTATCTATCAAGAAGTCTCTCTGACTTGAAGTCTTCATACAAATCTGTTCCTAATTGTTCAATTCGGCTAACATTTGATGTGATTTGCTCGCTGAATACAGCCTTTGCTGCTATGTTCATAAACTCCGGACCCTCGAATTGAAAAGGATTTCCAATAAAGTACTGAAATGGCTTTATTTTGGGCTGTAGCAGTGGTTTCATTATTTAAATGGTGATTTCTAGCTTCCGGTTTGAATGAACTACCACGCATACTCAGTGTTTCTTGTGATACCCTTTGGAGCACAGATGATGTTAAGAAAAAACGAGCGAGAGCACTCGATTGCTGTGTTATTCCAACCATTCCTCCCACAACTTTCATTGCTCTGTTTTTATGGTCTAGTTCCTCATCACAAGCTATAGCACAAAACGATATGTTAGACTTATTTACTACCCAGTTGCCCTTTTTGAACTCATACCAAATATCTGGATCTGATTCTTTCAAACTTTTCATATCAGCAAGGTATCAATCGGTCATTCCAGAATAGTTTGTCAAATCTAATGCAAAGAAATATTTTACTAAATCTTCTAGTGAAGAAAGTTGCAGACTCCAGTTAGCAGTCCTGACAGATCTCAAGAACAGTAACAAACAATCAACATTCTCACGTATTTTCGTAACATTCGGAATGTTGGTTTTAATTTCTCCTGTTGTTCATCAAATTTTTTCATCTTAATAAAGAGATCACACTTCTCCATCGCCAAAAGTAGTTTAGTAAGGCATTCTTTTGCTCCAGTTTCATTGAATCTGGCTCGTAACTCTTGCACTTCATTATAAACACTAATGTTCATACTTTCATATTCTTCAAAGAAATACTTAAAGTAGCAATATAGTAGGGCTAATAGGGTACGAATGTGTGCTTCAACCGCACGTCTGAACTTCTTACCTGAAATGATTTGATTGATTCTCTTATCACCATACAGCACTGACCGCAAGTCAGGAATTCCAGTTCCGTCAATAAAAATTCCAATTTGCACATTTCATTGCAAAAGCTGAGTGTAACTCGCCTGGTCGACAATCCAACGGTGATGAAGATCAACTCATGATATATTTAGTTACTGGACTGACTTATAAATGCCCAAGTCAAGAGTCAAGACACATTTGGAATTATTATTGCCACAGATGTGTTTATTAACAAGTTCCAGTTGGGTGAGGAAGTTTAATTGAACTGAATGGTCAATGGGGCTATCAGGTATTATCGGTAAGACAATACTCTCGAGCCTTCCTTCCCGAGACATCCAGTAACGCTGAATTAAAGGCTGATCATGTTGGTATGTGTGTGGTTCCCTTACTTTGATCCAATGCATCTGATAGATCAACTCCTGGGCTCTCTATGGCATATATTTCTTTTGATTCACTCTGTAATTTGGAATACGTTGCATGTTTTGATGAATACTTTACATTTTTGCTCAATAGCCACGCCGTGTCTAGAAAAACATATATATTTCGCACTATATTTTGCATTTCAGATCGCCCTTGTCACTTCCAATTCAAACTTTGGTATGATTAGCTAGCTAAGTCTTGTCCCTTGGAACTTAGTGGAGGAGTCTGTGTGGCTCTTAGGCTAAAAATGTTTGAAACCACTGGTCTATATCAAAGAATAACTCAAATGAACATTCAAATTCTTTGTCTCCGAACTTACTTACTTCGTAAAAGTTGGGTTTACTGGTTTAATGTTCTTTGAACCTTTGTATTCCATTGAAGTGGTCATACATTGAGGAAGAATTGCAGCTAATAAGCGACTTGTCGTTGAACCTGAAACTACTGTAATTTTAGACTGGTCTTCAGAAAAGCACTCTTGGTAGCAGACCATGAATGTTCCATGTAGAGTTCCTTTACCATCAGGAGTATCTTTTAGAAAATCTATAGTATCTGCTGCACAATACATAAACCTCTCTCTCTGACAAAGTTGTGTGAATTATACACCCCACCATTTTCATACATTCGGGGCTTAACTTCTTTTGCTACTCAGAACTTTGCTGTATTCAACTGACCAACCTATACTATGCAAAAGCTGGACAAGTATGCTGCGAGTATTGGAATGAACTGTTAAATCAACATCTACTTGTAGTGGGTAGTCACGAATATGCTTGGTCATCGTCATAGTTTCTTTTTTTGTTTGCCGTTCGCTTAGGCAATCATACATAAAGCTTTGTGAAAGTACTGATGCCTTTTGATCTACTTATTCTGTATCAACTCTGGCGTTAAAACTTACAGCAATGCAGCATTTAAAGAAAATTCAAATTCCAATGATACTACATTACTGTGTTTAGAAATATCGACTGATCCTTGAAAATACCACTGGTTACTAGACAAAATACACTCCCTTGTAATACTTGCCACTTTAAAGAAAGTCTTCATTTTTCCAGAAAAGCTAGTGGTTTCTTTAGCTTTAGTTAGAACAGCATCTGTGATAGCTTTTAAAGATATACGTTGCGGTTGATTCTTGCGGATGGGGTTAATAAATTGTACGTCCAAGTCCCAAAGCTCTTCTTCAATGAATGCTTTAATTGTCTTCCTCTTCATAACATGTTCATTCTCCATCCCGCTTGCTTCACATATTTCTTTGTACACATCTTCTGCTTCTGCATTGGAAATCACCTTTCCGTCTTTTAAGGCCTCTCAAAGAGAATTAATGAAATCGACTTTTCATGCACTATCTATTATATTAGCTTCATTGTCTAGAATTTGGCATGGATGTTTCTTTCGTAAAACATTTATAACATTCTTTGTGATAGGAAATGTCATACGCATATGCATCCCTTGGGTCTATACAAGCTGGTAATAATTTGACTTTTCATTGATCATTATTGCTATGGTTTAAGGCCTCGTATAGTTTTGCGCCGGCGTTACTGGTTGAAACTTTGAATAATTGATGTCCTCTGGAGTCTGCTTTGCTACAGAAAAGACATGCAGTTTTTCTGTTCGTTCACTACACGATCTTGTGAACGGTGTTCGTGTGTTACTTGTAGAAGGTTCATTTATGATGTCAATTGCTTCTTGTCTCTGCATCATTTATAACAAGATAAATGAAAACGACCATTTTTTCTGTCATTTCGTCTATATCAGAGGTCTCCAAACAACGGACCGCGGGCCGGTGTTGGCCTCAGTAGAATTCACTGTTTTTTTTTATCTTTAAGACACTTTTAATTAAATTAAACACTCACAATAAACTACACTGTATTTTCACCAATAAACTATAGTCACAAAACAGACTAATCGATCTATATTTGGCATTTCAGGTTGCACATGTCATTTCGATTTTAAGCCTTAGTATGATGAGTTAGCTAGGTCTTGGTCCTTGGGACTTGGTGGAGGAGTCTGTGTGGTCCTTAGGCTAAAAAGGTTTTTAGACCCATGGTCTATAACAAAAAGCAACTCATATGAACACTCAAATTCTTTGTATCCGAACTTACTTCGTTTGGCAAGGACTTTTAGAAGTTATTTTGAGGATTTTGATTCAACGACAAGTGATTCATTTTCCTTTTCTTTGACACAACACACAGAGACTGTAGTCAATATTATTGCTATGTTTCCTCTTTGATGGTGGCATCTGAGCTTGTGGTACCCTTCCATTATTACTGACTGCTTTGTACGACAAATTTCCTCCGAAGCAAAAGAAATGAAATTAATAAAACTGTACATACTCAAAAGTATAGTAAAAAATAGTAATACTAATAGCATTAATTACTATTCCTAAATATTACATACCAAACAACACGACCAAGCAGCGTGACACAGAGCAAAAAACGTCAAAATCGTGCTAAAACAATCATTTTTTAGCTTAAAACCAGGTATCAACCAAAATATTGATTTTTCACAATGCATGCTAAGAAAATTTCTTTTACCCTTAAAATACCTTTTCAACAAGGTTAAAAATTGAAAATCGGTTGGATAGCGACCGAGCTAAGGCATTTTGTTTATAGTGAAATGGGCCATCTTGGATGAAGTCACCACAGCCATACGCAACACCTGTGAGAGTGTCACCACGGAAATAATCAAACTACATGTTTTTACCGATTAAATGGCGCCACTGGTACCTTCCCACGGGAAACACAATGCTCCCAGACTATGTTGTATTATTCAAATTAACAAACTATATGAATTTAGTAAGGCAAATAAATGAAAGTCTTTTGAGCAAGAAGAAAGAAGAAATAAGTTCTTCTTTCTCAGAAGTAAAATCTTTTATATTAATAGCTTTGAAGTTCTCCTTTGAAAGACGCGTCCAAATGAGGCTCACGAAAGAAAGGAAATAATTTATTCAATTTATGTTCCATAATGAATTCAAATAAGGATAAACTACCACTTTCACAATCTATTTTTATTCATATTCTCTCTCTCTCTCTCTCTCTCTCTCTCTCTCTCTCTCTCTCTCTCTCTCTCACACACACACTCTACTCTCTCTCTCTCTCTCTCTACTCTCTCTCTCTTCTCTCTCTCTCTCTCTCTCTCTCTCTCTCTCACACACACACACACACACACACACAGACATATACGTTCATTCGTTCTCATTTAAATCTGTATTTATGTGATCCGAAAATCTTTATTAAATTTAAAATCTGAATAAAAAATATCTTCAAATAAGATGTTTTTGCCAACTTCTTCCAGGGATGTTATTGAGCCATCATTAAATCTTTCCAATCTCAATTCGACAAGTGAAATTTCTCAAATTAAAAAAGTAAAAAAGAGAAAAAATTACATGTAATCACATTTGAATTGTTGTTGTTGTTGTTGTTGTTGTTGTTGTTGTTGTTGATGTTGTGTGTTGTTGTTGTTGTTGTTGTTGTTGTTGTTGTTGTTGTTGTTATTATTATTATTATTATTATTATTATTATTATTATTATTATTATTATTATTATTATTATTATTATTATTATTATTATTATTATTATTATTATTATTATTATTATTATTATTATTATTGCATAAAATACGATATATAGCTTAAATAAACTTTGAATATGCTAGTAGTAAATGTGAGATTAAATAGTGAAATAAAGTATTTTTGCATTTTTTTGAGGATATGTGTGTTAATAATAATAATAATAATAATAATAATAATAATATAATAATAATAATAATAATAATAATAATAATAATAATAATAAGATTTAATAATCTTATAATATAATAATAATAATAATAATAATAATAAAAATAATAATAATAATAATAATAATAATAATAATAATAATAATAATAATAATAATAATAATAATAATAATAATAATAATAATAATAATAATAATAATAATAATAATAATAATAATTTATTAAATTATATAGTCAAAATATTTAAATTTCAACATATTAAGTAACCACAAATTCCTCTATAAAGTTCCATAAAAAAGACAAAATAACAAAATCCGTCATCCAAACCGTCACTACAAAAATCATATCCACTCCTTAAGGGTGTCCTTAAGACCGAACAACTCTAAAGAAGGAGGCTTGCAGACTTCCTGGAGGTATGAAGTGTAGGAGTTAAGGACTTCTTCTCTCAGAGTCACTTCTTCGGATTTTTTTTCCTTTCAAAATTAGAAAGTTAATTTAAATGAAGATCGCTTCTTCAGAACTTAATCCATTGGCGAAGACTTTTGTTTGACCGCATTATTTCGCTATCGAACTAGAACCATCTTCGGGTAATAATAAAATTAATTTATGGGAACGGCTTTTATAAATATTTTGTAATATAATAATAATAATAATAATAATAATAATAATAATAATAATAATAATAATAATAATAATAATAATAATAATAATAATAATAATAATAATAATAATAATAATAATAATAATAATAATAATAATAATAATAATAATAATTTAAAAAAAGGTGTATTCTGTTCGAACGGTTTCGTCGTCAATATGTAAAGACAAAAAAAAAATCCTTTTATAAATAAATAACTAAAAAATTACTTTATCAAAAACAAAGTTTAAAAATCCGCTCAAAAAATTTTCACTTAATAATTGTTTAATTTGGCTTCCTTATTACATTATTTCCATTATTGTTATAAAAGAGATAATTTTGCATAGACAAATATTGGCTTAAGAACAGTACATTAGCTGCTTTGTTCAATGAACCTCTTTAGGAGTTTCGGGAATAGCAAAAGAGAGAGAGGGAGAGAGAGGAGAGAGAGAGAGAGAGCGAGGCGGAGAGAGGAGAGAGAGAGAGAGAGGAGAGGGGAGAGAGAGGGGAAGAGAGAAAGAGAGAGGAGAGGAGAGAGAGAGGAGAGAGAGAGAGAGAGAGAGAGAGAGAGAGAGAGAGAGAGAGAGAGAGAGAGAGAGAGAGAGAGAGAGAGAGACAGACAGACAGACAGAAGAGAGACAGACAGACAGACAGACAGACAGACAGACAGACAGACAGACAGACAGACAGACAGACAGACAGACAGACAGACAGAGAAGATATTTGCATTCGCATCTTTTTCAATATTCTCATTCACTTTCGCATTCACATTCCTCATTCGCATTCGCGAATATTAAAATAAATCGTTCGCACTCGAAGAAATGGATTGTGTTAATATAAAACGGTCGCTGATGTGACGTGTTAGAACATTTAGATACTTTTGTGATAAGTTGATTAGAATGAGTTGACTAATGCATTATCAATGTCGAGGCAATAATTTGAGGCTAACAATATTGATAGACTTCTACGTGTCAGTATATACGATCGAAATAAACTGTTGAAACAATTGCGTAATGTTATTCTAATTAAGTTTCAATTGGGGTTACTTCGATATTTTTTCCCATGACATCGCAAAGCTTACACTTTGAAATCGAAATTATTCTGGGAAAGGAAGAACGACATCTGGGTTAAGAAACCATCTAAGAAGAAAACACAAAGATGTAGAAAGGAGAGCGAGTAAAAGAGGAAAGTTTCTCAAATATCAGCTTTAAGAATGAAGCAGATTACTCTTGAAACTTGTATAGCAAATATAAAAATATGGAGCGCTAAAAACGAAAAATACTAGGGATGGATGGTAAATATGCAGAAATTCTGCTTTCTCCCGTTGAAATTCTTGGCTTTGCACCTCTAATGAAATTAGCGGTCTCATTCAACACACTAACTAATAAGCTTCATCAAATAATCATCCAAGTTAGCTTTCTCCACCGACGATTGGTCAGATGCTTAATCAGCAGTTTCTTTGTTTTCTCTGAATAGTCATACCGTGAACAATTATTTCAAAAAACCAAATTTTGTGTTGTGATCTAAACCTCTCACTAAACTTCACACAGGTGAATATCTCAGTGACCTATTTAATGGAATGTTAGCGAAACGGAACCTATATCCAGATGATGTTCACTGTCATGAGAGATACTAGTGCCAATATAAAGAATGTTTTTTTCTTTCTTGAGTGAACAACACAAACTCCGTCAGTCATCAACATTATAAATGTTGTAACATCTCAAATAACAGTCAGCGAAGTTCTCTTAAAACATAAGTCAATTGTGGTACACTTTAACTATTCGATCATGGCTCATTTAGAACTAAAAAAAATACAGGTCAGAATTAAAGTTCCACAACTTTCAGTAATACATGACGTTACACGTGCTGGAACAGCAATCAGCAAATGATGATAAGGATGCAAGAGCTTAAAGAATCTCTCTCTTCTTGTACCTCTGCTCTAATGATAATATATATGTCTTAACATCAGATGACAGTTCTATTCCAACCAATTGTCACCCTCTCGTAAGTCGTAACCACTGAAAAGTGTATTAGTATTCTCAGACAATGACAGTCTAAGAATAAAAATGATGAGAGCAACGATATCGAGAGAAACTAACAAAAGGTTGGCTTTTAGAGAGAGCAAAGATTTGTGTCCTTACCATACCTACGTTTTTGAACCCTAAACAAAGCGAACAAAATTTTCCACATTAGATTTTTTAAGGAGAGAGTTAGTGTCAGTGTCTGCCGAAAATGTAAAAAAAATCAAAATATAAATCTGTAATAGTTCAAGAAAACGAAGAGAAGCACACGTTGCTTCATAACCATTCACTAGCACCGCTGTCACCGACGCCATGAATGCCATTACACATTCAAGTAGTAAAGATAAAGATTATCAGCTGTCTGAGCAGGCATCAAAAATCGTTGACGAGTACGCCAAGAGAAACGCATTTCCCTTAACAAAGACCCTCTTCCTTGGTGGAGGAACCCTGAGGAGGCGTATTCTGATCATTCACAGTTAGCAAGAACCTACCTTGCTTGTCACCTATTAAGTGATGCCAGTGAGCTTCTATTTAGTGGTGTTGGTCTGATCTATAATAAAAAACGTAGCAGAAGATTAAATGCTGAAAAAGCTAAAAATTATTTTTAAGAATAACCTCCCAACAATTGATTTCAGTTATTGATTACGTTAAGTGTAACTTTATAAATTAATGAGGTTATTTTTCCTCTTACAAAGGGAAAGGAGGTTGTAAAAAGATGTTGGTGTGATACGTGTAGGAAGTGATGGGCTTCGTTCTGCATCCTGGAAACAAAAGGAAATTTAATGGATTTTACTCAATCAATTTTTAATGACTGAATTCTTGCAATAGAAGCAAATATTCCACTTATACCTAATATAAAAATTGGAACATTACCTGCAATTTGTGATATTCGCATTCGCAAATATTAAGAAAAATTATTCGCATTCACGAATATTAAAAAAAATATATTCGTCTTCACATTCAAATTCGCGAATATTAAAAAGTAAATTATTCGCGTAATATTCACATTCGGGAATATTGAAAAATTGATATTCGGCACATCTTATATATATATATATATATATATATATATATATATATATATATATATATTTATATATATATATATATATATATATATATATATATATATATATATTCCTCTGACATTCTAGTACCCATACTATTCACATATTTTCACCGAAAGACAGAAGGTCCCTTATGGCGATCACGACCTTCTCCGATGCATGCATTAGCATTCCTGGTGGCAAGAGATAATTGTAGTGGGTAGCCATCTTTTGTTACCTCTTTTAACGCACGCGTCGTAACACTTTGAATTTCTTCTGATGACTGAAATCGTCGCCCTTTTAACAGATCATTCATGCAAGGGAAAAGATAGAAATCAGCTGGAGCCAAATCTGAGTTGTTAGGAAGTTGAGAAAGCACAGGTATGTGGCTGTTCCTCAGATATTCAGAGACCATGCGTACACGATGTGCCGGGCATTGTCATGGTGCAATACCCAATTTTTTCTTCCCAAAGCTCAGGACGTTTGCGTCGGATTGCGTCACGAAAACGACGGAGAATATCAATGTGCATATGCTGGGTTACTGTACGACTCTGAGGTATAAACTCAAAGTTCACAAGACCTTTGACGTCAAAGAAGACCTCCAGCATGACTTTCCCCTTTGAGCGATATGCCCGAACCTTTTGATTTCTTGGTGAACTCTGAGATTTCCACTCAGAAGTCTGATGCTTCGTTTCACGTGGTGCATGTTCAAGTCTTGTGCGAGGATCGCGTGACAACTTTCATGAGAAATCCCGACAATATTGGCAACATCATCGATGGTTTGCCTCCGGTCAGTTCAGATTACCTCCCGTACTCTAGCAATGATGTCATCATTACGCGTTGTTGTTGGTCTCCGGACACGCTCATCATCTTCCATCTTCTTTAAAGCTCGTATATCACTCAAAAGCTCTTGTTTGAGATAATGATTCATCACCATTCACTTCCTTTATCAAATTGAATGTTTCTGTAAACATTTTTCACTATTTGAAGTAGAAATTAATGTTTGCTCTCTACTCAAAGTGGGCCATTCTTTCCAACAACACACAACGACAGTGCCTCTAAGCAAACTGAAATGTAGACACATACGTATGCTCAGCAATGTCATATGCTGCTGAGACACGTCCTTGCATGTCTGAACACACATTTCTCACAACACGCTCTTATTAAATTGTAATTTTGTAAGATATGAAGATTAAAAAGAGTGTTCCGGTATTTTATGACTCTACTTCGTGATATATATATATATATATATATATATATATATATATATATATATATATATATAAATATATATATATATATACTATATATATATATATATATATATATATATATATATATATATATATATATATATATATATATATATATCGCATATATATATATATATATATATATATATATATATATATATATATATATATATATATATATATATATATATATATATATATATATATATAAATATAGAAGAGAAAGTATATATATATATAGATATATATATATATATATATATATATATATAAATAAATTGAAATCAAAATTAAAATAATGTCGGCGACCAGAAGAGCAAAAAAAAAAAAAAAATCCATGTACTTGTAATGACGTTGGTGTGCTGCCAGCCTTACGAAGAGAGTGAGGAGAGTACCTAGCTTTAAGGAGAAAGTCAGGAGAGTACCTAACCTTCAGGAGAGAATGAGGAGAGTATCTAGCCTTTTGGAGAAAGTGAGGAGAGTATCTAGCCTTAAATAGAGAGTGAGGAGAGTATCTACGTAACCTCCCATAAAAGAAAAAAAAAGAAAAAAAACTATTTTGAGTTCCAAATTGATCGATGAGTTAAATAAGCCATAAATTTGTAGCAAATTTCAAAATAGGTAATTTATGATATTGACCGACTGCGAATACCTTAAATAAATTATTAAAATCGACATTAAAATCGTTGACTCGCTTTAGAGTTTATTTTTTTGTTTTTAACGGCGTAATTTTATTGTTAAGAATGCAAACAAATATAGATTTTATAGACCAATTACTAGCACTTATATCGAAAATCTATATATGATATTATACATAAATTATATACGAGCATATATATATATAATATATATATATATATATATATATATATATATGAGTTTTCACAAATTGCTAGTAATTGGTCTCATAAAGAGTATATATGTTGTTTTCATTCTTAACAATATTACTCATAAAGACCAGAACAAACAACATATATATATATGAGGAGTATATATATCACAGAGAGAGAAAGAAAGAGAAAGAGAGAGGAGAGGGGAGAGAGAGGAGAGAGAGAGAATTACTGTTTCAATTTGGGGAGCCGACCAACTCAATCAATCAATAAGTGCATGCCAAAATAGATCTTGGATCAGCTGATCTCCCGTCTTTCTAATCTCTATTTTGCCAAAGAAAAGATGGTTAGTTCTCAATGCCTCAGAAATTCTTTTTTTCATCTACAGTATCTACTCGACATGATCTTCCACACAACTATATTATCTTTTTCGAAGATATTATAGTATACTTTCTCGGTCCAACTCTACCCTGGTTACAGTCTGATGATCATGTATTCCCAAATGGTAAAGTCTGGAACACACTTCCTTCATCTATTTTCCCAACTATCATTGACTTAGAGACTTTCAAATGTCTTTTATAGGGGCATGTGAACCTCTTAACTTGGCCTTGGATTCTAATTCACCCCATCACCGGTGGAATTTGGTAGGCCTCCTACCTTTATATATATATATATATATATATATATATATATATATATATATATATATATATATATATATATATATATATATATATATATATATATATATATATATATTGTATATATACATATTAGCATATATATGAAGTTGAAGGAGAAGGATGCTGGTTGGTTGTTGCTGTTGGTTGTTGTTGTTATTACATGGCTGCTGGCTGCTACATTATTATTAGTTATTACATATACATATACATATGGCGGCTACATACAAGTTTGCTTTTGTGCTGCTATTTTCGATGCTTAAAAATTCGTATTCTCGATATATGTAAAATGTCATTTGCAGGAGAGAATGATCTATATCGAATTCAGGTAGAAAATAATAATAATAATAATAATAATAATAATAATAACAATAATAACACACAATAACAATAATAACAATAACAATAACAATAACAATAACAACAATAACAACAATAACAATAAATAACAATAAAGCAAATAATAATAATAATAACAATAACAACAATAATAATAATAATAAATAAATAACAATACAACAAAACAACACAATAACAATAACAACACAACAGTTGCTAACAATAACAATAACACAAATAATAATAATAAAAAATACCACAACACAACACATCAATAATAATAATAATAATAATAATAATAATAATAATAATAATAATAATAATAATAATAATAATAATAATAATAATAATAATAATAATAATAATGATAAAATAGTCTTTTTTTATAGCACATGAGCCCATTATAAACAAAGAAGTTGAATTCATCAAAGTAATGATGATGATTTTCTTTTTAAAACTTTCAAAAACTTCTCTTTCCTTCTCGTTCATTTCCAAGAAGCGAAAAATATCTTTAACAACAATAAAAATAATAATAATAATAATAATAATAATAATAATAATAATAATAATAATAATAATAATAATAATAATAATAATAATAATAATAATAATAATAATAATAATAATAATAATAAAATCATTAAAACTTTTATAAATAAGAAAATTGTCGAAGAAAAAGCAGAAGATAATAGGGATAGCTTGACATTCTTTTTCAGATCGCAAAATACCAGGTTAAAGAAAATAATTCAATACCACATCAAGTCCAAATCTAACACCAAAGAAATAAAACTTAGATGTTACTACAAGCCATTGAAACTTTCTTTTATGTTTTCTGAAAGAGCTAGTGGAACTAGGGAGAATGTGAATCATGTGGTATACCAATTTCACTGTAATAAAGATGGCTGTAATGCCTCTTACATCGGGTATACCACTAATTCTCTCAAACTCCGTGTCTCACAACATAGATACAGGCCCAGTAAGATCTTTGAGCATTTGAAAAACGAACATGGAACCCCCAAACCCAATCTCGATATTTCTAATTTTGATATTCTACACCGTGCAGGAAATTTCTTTGAATTGAGGCTGGCTGAGTCCCTCTTAATAAAAAACCACAAGCCAATTATCAACATTAAGTATAATGAAATGGAGAATTTTTTGGACATTTTTTTAGGTTTGATTAGATAGAATCTCTTTTTTGATATATTTATTATTTAGGATTTGATTTGCGTTAGTTATGCAAAATTATATTTTGTTACTTCACATTTATATTTAAATAATATTTATTTTGTTTCATCAATTGTTAAATTGGGTTCATGGAACTCGTCTCCGATGTGATGCCTGAAGTGGCCAAGGTTTGTGCCACATTAAAACCAGAAAGCGGTTGTTCATTTTATTCTATAAGGAAAATCAATCCATGAAGGTTTGATTTAGGGAAAAGGAATAAATAGAATGGAATAATGGAATAATAATAATAATGGAATAATGGAATAATAATAATAATAATAATAATAATAATAATGACAATGACAACAACAATAAAATAATAATAATAATAATGGAATAATAATAATAATAATAATGGAATAATGGAATAATGGAATAATGGAATAAATAATAATGGAATAAGAATGGAATGGAATGGAATGGAATGGAATGGAATGGAATGGAATGGAATGGAATGGAATGGAATGAATAATAATAATAATAATAATAATAATAATGATAAAATAGTCTTTTTTTATAGCACATGAGCCCATTATAAACAAAGAAGTTGAATTCAAATCAAAGTAATGATGATGATTTTCTTTTTAAAACTTTCAAAAACTTCTCTTTCCTTCTCGTTCATTTCCAAGAAGCGAAAAATATCTTTAACAACAATAAAATAATAATAATAATAATAATAATAATAATAATAATAATAATAATAATAATAATAATAATAATAATAATAATAAAATCATTAAAACTTTTATAAATAAGAAAATTGTCGAAGAAAAAGCAGAAGATAATAGGGATAGCTTGACATTCTTTTTCAGATCGCAAACTATAGATATATTTAATTATGAAAATACCAGGTTAAAGAAAATAATTCAATACCACATCAAGTCCAAATCTAACACCAAAGAAATAAAACTTAGATGTTAAACTTTCTTCTACGTTTTCTGAAAGAGCTAGTGGAACTAAGGAGAATGTGAATCATGTGGTATACCATCACTGTAATAAAGATGGCTGCAATGCCTCTTACATCGGGTATACCACACTAATTCTCTCAAACTCCGTGTCTCACAACATAGATACAGGCCCAGTAAGATCTTTGAGCATTTGAAAAACGAACATGGAACCCCAAACCCAATCTCTGATATTTCTAATTTGATATTCCTACACCGTGCAGTTTCGGAATTGAGGCTGGCTGAGTCCCTCTTAATAAAAAGCACAAGCAATTATCAAAATTAAGTATAATGAAATGGAGAATTTGAATATTTTTTAGGTTTTATTATGATAGAATTTTTTTGATATATTTATTATTTAAGGATTACGTTAGTTATAAAAAATTTATTTTGTTACTTCACATTTATATTTAAATAATATTTATTTTGTTTCATCAATTGTTAATTAGTCTTGAACTCGTCTCCGATGATGCCTGAAGTGGCCAGGCGAAATATTAGATTAAAGTTCAGAAAGCGGTTGTTCTATTTTATTCTATAATAGTCCTAAGAGAATCAATCATGAAGCGGTTGGATACCTTTAGGAAGTTGAAAAGGCCGAAATCTCACATTAAATTAGAAGCCGATATAAAATTTCTAAAATAATAATAATAATAATAATAATAATAATAATAATAATAATAATACATAATAATAATACTAACACAACAATAATAATAATAATAATAATAATAATAATAATAATAATAATAATAATAATAATAATGATAATAATGATAATAATGATAATAATGATAATAATAATAATAATAATAATAATAATAATAATAATAATAATAATAATAATAATAATAATAATAATAATAATAATAATAATAATAATAATAATAATAAATATTCTTTTTTTATTTTTTTATTAATTCCGTTTACTACCAATTAGCAGAAGATTATTTGGACTGCAAAAGAAGAATAATAAAATTTGAACTTATTATTCTAATGCAATAAAAGAGAAGTGAAAAAATGAAAGTGAGAATAGTGATAAAGTTACCATGCCATGATGGCAATAGAACTAAGGCCTAAATGGATATAGAATATTAATATCATTACCATTTTTTTTTTAAATACATTTTCACTGTACTTTTTTTTCTTTTTTTTTTTTTTTTAATATAAAATATAACGAAATGTCCGATCACCTTAGCATTTTTACTTGGGAAGAAAGAAAAAAGGAAAAATGACACGATTCAAATTATGAATATATTTCATTTTCATATATTTTAAATAATAGTTTTAATCTTATTTATTATATTTGTAATTATTGTATTATTTTAATTTTAATTTTGGTTTCGTTCTTAAAATAAAGTCATATCCTTGAAAATGTTCAACGTAATGAGTAGTACTTACCACATATTGTTAGTGTTTTTGACCGCGACCTTTTTGACCTTTTTTGACCGCGACCTTTTTGGCCTTGACCTTTTTGGCCTTGACCTTTTTGGGCCTTGACCTTTTTGGGCAACCCGAATTTTTTGAGAACCCAAATTTTTTGAGAACCCTAATTTTTTGGCAACCCTAATTTTTTGGCAACCCTAATTTTTTGGCAACCCTAATTTTTCGGCAACCCTAATTTTTGCAACCCTTCGAAGAAGGGTTGCGCCAAACGGTTGCGCAGCAACCGTTGTACGTATCCCACCCTAATTTTTTCGACCAACCCTTTGGTCTTCCATGGGTCAATTTTGGCCCACCCTAATTTTTGGTCACCCTTTAGGGGCTTAGCCCTTTTTGATGTCTTAACCTTTTTTGTCCTTGACCTTTTCTCCAAAGCTTGACAGATACCATGGGTCAATTTTGACCCACGGTAATTTTTTGGCCACTCGTGTCCCACCCGTCACATATTTCGTTCCTAACTTGAACGCATGTATGGATCTATCCTAACTTGAACACCTACACACACACACACACACACACACACACACACACACACACACACACACACACTCACACTTATACACACATTCACTATGACACTTATACACACATTCACTATGACACTTACATTTACCCATAGACACTTACATTTACACTTATACACACATTCACTATGACACTTACATTTACCCATAGACACTTACATTTACAACTCATATACACACGCAACTTCCACACACACACACACACACACACACACACACACACACACACACACACACACACACACACACACACACACACACACACACACACACTTACACTTATACACACATTCACTATGACACTTACACTCACCCATAGATACTTACACTTACATTTACACTTATACACACGTACAAACACACTACACAACCCTTTGGTCTTCCATGGGTCAATTTTGGCCCACCCTAATTTTTTGGCCGACCCTAATTTTTTGAGAACCCAAATTTTTCGGTCAACCCTTTTGTATTCCAGGGTACAATTCACACACACACACACACACACACACACACACACACACACACACACACACACACACACACACACACACACACACACACTTACACTTATATATACATTCACTATGACACTTACACTTGACCATAGATACTTGCTATACATTTTTATACTTATACACACACAAAACACATCATGCCAACCTTGGTCTTCCATGGGTCAATTTTGGCCCACCCTAATTTTTGGTCATCCCTAATTTTTCGGCAGCCCTCATTTTTTTCCACCAACTTGGTCTTCCAGGGGGTGAATTTGAACCCAAAATTTTCTTGAACAACTTTAGTCCTAGGCAATTTTGACATTGCATCTTTTTCATCTTGTAGCTTTTTTGATGACCAGATTTATTGATAATTCAACTTTGATATTCCCAATCACCGTAAGGATCTAGTGATGTTCTATGAAGTTCTATGAGTGCCAGGTGGCTGTGTGAGTGCTATGAGTGCCAATGAGTGCAAATGAGCAATGAGTGCCACATAGTGCCAACTGTGCTACATAGTGCCAACTGAGTGCCACTTTTTTTCAAGCCTTTTCTAGCCTCCCAAATAGCCCTAATATGGGTGTCTACCCTTAGGTTATAAGGTATGAGGATTCGATTGGTGTTATATTACAAGTTGCTAGAATGCTTCCTACTATGAGTTAGTATTTTCTACCACTTATAGTCATATATATATATATATATATATATATATATATATATATATATATATATATATATATATATATATATATATATATATATATATATATATATATATATATATATATATATATTATTTCAATAAAAGAGAATAAAATAATAAAACATTAATAATAATTTGAAAATAAAAAAAAAGATAATTTTATTCATATAAAAAATTCTTAATTTTGATCTCTTAACAGCAAAATGATTGATAGCTTCCTTCATACACTTTATGACACTTATAAGCTTACACTAGCTACAGACACTTACACCTGCTTCCATATACACTACACTCAACACACACAGATACACTTACACTTACACTCCCACACTCGATATTTTGATGCCTCAACTTTGATGCCTCAACTTTGATGCCTCAACTTTGATGGAATGCCGCAGCCTTGATACATTTTCTAACCTTTTCTAGCCTTTTCTACCCCACATCATAGAACAGAGCTAATATTGATGTCTTCCCCTAGTTCATAAGCGTACCATCAGGGCGCCGCATGCGCCCTCCGCGCGAAGGCTGACAACCCCCTGCACCTGCAGTAGTGACCTGCCGCGTTCCCGCCCGCCGCGTGCGCCCGCAGGCGCAATATTCCTGCGGGAATGAAAAATATATATACCATGAGTCATTCATTTTTATTTCCTACTTAAACATTTCAAAGAATTTCTTTTCAAATATGAGTCATTTTTATTTCATACTTAAACATTTTTATTAAAAACATTTTCGCGAACCTAAAACTGTAACTCATTACAGACCTATTATTATTATTATTTAACACATATTTCATATTTG
>JABUQX010080061.1:27500-37500 GCA_015478945.1 Trachelipus rathkii
TAAATCAGTAAGGCCAGCCCCTAGCACCCCTCTACACCAAGCTATGCCACGTTTTGTTCTATTGACTTACTGCTTTACATCATCTTTAGCCATGTAATAAGTATAAAAATAACAAAATAAGTTCTTCTCTGCTAACATAACATGTATTTTATTAAAATCATTCTAAGTTTTTATTTAAAAATAACAATTATTCACTTACATTTATATTATTCGCTCGATGTTAACTAAAAATATTTCAAAGTTTTTTAAATAATTCGGATTTTCTTTATTATTATTATTATTATCTATGTACATTGACAATCCATCACGAGAAAACACAACAACCCGCACTCCTTACAGATACGAAACTGACCTCTCTCTGTAAAATGTGTTGAAATAACTACTTTAGGCCTAAATTTAGGATAATCCTTTTTGTATCCCGGGGCGCTTTAGGCCTAATTCCAGCAGAGGTGGGCACTTCCCCTCTTTAGTCCGCTAGTCCGCTAGTCCGCTCCGAGCGGACTAATAGAAAAGGTGCGGACTAGCGGAGGTGCGGAGTCGTCAGAAAATTAGCGGACTTGCACGTGCGGGTCAAAAAAAGTTTCCGCTCTTTTGTTCCGCACCTTTTTGAAAAATGAAGGTATAGTTTACTTATTAAGAATTCTTATTGGTTATGATAAAGAATAATATTTTTTATTTTAATTTTATAACTAATTATACTTTTAGTCTAAGACTTATTGTTTTTTAATAATTAAACTTCCAAAACCAATCTCAACCTCCTTTAATGGTACCATTTATAATAAATAAGATTTAAATTGATTTTATAGACTGAATGGCTATTACCCTCATCTATATCTTTAATTAATTATATTATTACTATAATAACTAGGCAATATCTAAATCAATTCTGTGTAAAACCCATATATATATATATTATATATTATATATATATATATATATATATATATATATATATATATATATATATATATATATATATATATATATATATATATATATATATATATATATATATATATATATATATATTAAAGAAAGAACATATAATGAGAAGGTAAAGAATTAACTGCCTTCTCTGGGATTGAACCACCGCATGTTGCGCGTGAGGACAATATGCCCGGTGCTATACAACTGAGATATCCTCCAAGCCAAAAAAGCAATGATCTCCTTCGTGTGACATCACAGGTGTCCAGGCCTGGGCCCGTTCTGCATTGCAGATGTTAATTATTGCATAATAATCGCAATTAGATAAGATGTTAAAGAAAGAACATTTACCTTCTCATTATATGTTCTTTCTTTAACATCTTATTTAATTGCGATTATTATGCAATATTTAACATCTACAATATAAAGAACGAGAGATAGGACAGGCTGGACACCTGGTGATATCGCCTTGAAGGGAGCTCGGTTGCTTTATAATTGTTCTTGAATCCAACTTTTTTGGGTTGGAGGATAGCTCAATCGTAACGCACCGGGTATATTGTCCTCAGTCGCAACATGGCGGTGGTTCAATCCCAGAGAAGGCAGTTAATTCTTTACCTTCTCATTATATGTTCTTTCTTTAACATCTTATTTAATTGCGATTATTATGCAATATTTAACATCTATATATATATTTTATATATATATATATATATATTATTATTATATATATATATATATATATATATATATATATATATATATATATATATATATATATATATATATATATATATATATATATATATATATAGTATATATATATATATATATATATATATATATATATATATATATATATATATATATATATATATATATATATATATATAGAGTTTTTATATATATATATATATATATATATATATATATATATATTGATACGTAGCATTAGCATCGACTCTGCAGGAGTCGAGGCTTTCATTGATTCTACTAAAGTCTTGGACGAAATAGACCTTCTTATGGGTGGACAGGGTGGTCAAAATATTTCAGAAGGGAGGCAGAATGATTTCGGTGAGGACCTTAAATTAGCAATGGGCTGCTGGAAGCGAACTAACACCAGCACTCCTCTCACCAAGGACATCTTTCCCTTTCAGCATAGGCAGAATTTGTTGAACTTGTTCATAAAATATAATACACCTCTCCCTAGTTCTGCTGCTGTAGAGCGAATATTTAGTATTGGTGGGGATATTTTGAGGGCAAAGAGGTCAGCCTTAACTGCTTTTAATTTTGAGCAGCTAATCTTTTTGAAAGGTAATATGGATTTCTTGTCTTTTGAAGAAGACATTGAGGAGGAAGAGGAAAATCTTGAGATTTTGTAAATACTCATTCAATTTTTCATATAATATTACGAATAATTTTTTTGTAAGGATATATACTATTTAGTATTTAATATTAAAACCTTTTGTGAAGTCGCACATTATTAGAGGAAGACGTGCGGACGTGCGGACTTGCGATTGCGGAGGTTTGATGATCTGAATAGGTGCGGAGGAGCGCTAGCGGACTACGTTTTCTCAAGGTGCGGAGGTGCGCTAGCGGACTACCCATAAATGAGCGGGATGCCCACCTCTGAATTCCAGGTCAAAATATATTTCAAACTGACCTTTTTCTGTAAAATGTGGTGCAATAACTACGTTAGGCCTAAATTTAGGATAAGTCTTTTTGTATCCCAGGCTGATTTAAGCCTAATACCAGGTCAAAAGGTAATTCCAGTATAGACAAGAATCATTGTTATTATTATTATTTTTATAAATATATTTCAAACTGAAACATGCTGGATCGGTAAGATCCTTTAAGCAGGTAAGAAGAAAATGTTTTCCTTACTTGTGATTGGTCGGAGTAATCCTTATCTCTATATGACCTCGTATGTGATTGGTCGAGAATTATTTTATCGTCTTTTGAAAATTAACTTTGTTCTTTAAACTTGTATTTGAGCAGGTGTGTTTTATTATCTTTTAGACCCAAACTCATTTTAAAATCATAGTCATTTTAGCTGTTAAGCGGTGCACAAGTTATCTGATTTGTATTAAAAGTGTTTTATTTTTACTAAGTGTATATCATATTTATAATAAATACTTACATTGAGGAATAATTATTAATTTCACTAGAATAGATAATAATTAATTCACTAGATTTATAGTAGATCACGTGAAGCAAAACGCAAGAGCGCCCGCAAGCGCGACCCGGTGCGGAACCGACGCATGAACCCGCCGGCGTAATATTACTACGCGGTCGCGAAAATATTTTCTTTATGATACGCCGTTGTAAACTTTCATTACATCATTTTGTATTTTCAAATATACCGTTTCCTATATTATGAGTCGTCCATTTTATTTCTTACTTGAACATTTTTAATTTTATTTATAGAGAATACCATTTCACTGGTAAAGTTTCTTGAAAAACATTTAGTTTTGAAAAGAACATTTTGTTTTGTAGAAAAGCAGTTTGTTTTATTTATCCTAAAGTTATAATTCCTTGAGGGAAATAGAACAAATACTCCGGATGTGACGTAGGCCATGTTCCTCTTTGTGGTATGCCTTTAAGATCTTATTACTTTAAGGAATGTAAAACAAGTTTTATATGCCTTAAAGCTACACCTACATAGGACGTAGAGTTAATGTATAGAAGTTGTCCCGTACCCTCCCTTTTCAAGGTATGTCTTTACGGTTTTAATCTTCTCTATGTATAAGTTATGAAAAAAGTTGTTTAATCTAAAATATTATTACATAATTACTATATTAATTAATTAAATACACAATGCGTGTACATGCATAATAAACTTCCCCTCCTTGTGCAATCCGTAATTTCTCTTTATGGACTTCCAGTATTGGTATCATATCATTATACTTCAAAATTACATCGAAGTATGTAAGTTCATAACCTCTTCTACATCAGCTGTTGTATGCATTCGGTAACCATCCAGAATATCTCACATGGTTTGTAATAAACACAGATATATCAGGAATTTAAATAAACTAATGCGCTTGAACATATGTTATAAGGTTCGTAAATATACCTTGATCCAGTACACAAACTAATATTATACATACTGAATGGGACGGTGTCCAAAAGATATCAACCTCTAGGATGTATGCCCTACCACTTTGAAATACAACGCTCCATATTTTCGCGACCGCGTAGTAATATTACGCCGGCGGTTTCATGCGGCTGTTCCGCACCGGGTCGCGCTTGCGGGCGCTCTTGCGTTTTGCTTCACGTGATCTACTATAAATCTAGTGAATTAATTATTATCTATTCTAGTGAAATTAATAATTATTCCTCAATGTAAGTATTTATTATAAATATGATATACACTTAGTAAAAATAAAACACTTTTAATACAAATCAGATAACTTGTGCACCGCTTAACAGCTAAAATGACTATGATTTTAAAATGAGTTTGGGTCTAAAAGATAATAAAACACACCTGCTCAAATACAAGTTTAAAGAACAAAGTTAATTTTCAAAAGACGATAAAATAATTCTCGACCAATCACATACGAGGTCATATAGAGATAAGGATTACTCCGACCAATCACAAGTAAGGAAAACATTTCCTTCTTACCTGCTTAAAGGATCTTACCGATCCAGCATGTTTCAGTTTGAAATATATTTATAAAAATAATAATAATAACAATGATTCTTGTCTATACTGGAATTACCTTTTGACCTGGTATTAGGCTTAAATCAGCCTGGGATACAAAAAGGCTTATTCTAAATTTAGGCCTAAATTTAGGCCTAACGTAGTTATTGCACCACATTTTACAGAAAAAGGTCAGTTTGAAATATATTTTGACCTGGAATTAGGCCTAAATCGCCCTGATACAAAAAGGATTATCCTAAATTTAGGCCTAAGGTAGTTATTTCAACACATTTTACAGAGAGAGGTCAGTTTCGTATCTGTAAGGAGTGCGGATTGTTGTGTTTTCTCGTGATGGATTGTCAATGTACATAGATAATAATAATAATAATAAAGAAAATCCGAATTATTTAAAAAACTTTGAAATATTTTTAGTTAACATCGAGCGAATAATATAAATGTAAGCGAATAATTGTTATTTTTAAATAAAAACTTAGAATGATTTTAATAAAATACATGTTATGTTAGCAGAGAAGAACTTATTTTGTTATTTTTATACTTATTACATGGCTAAAGATGATGTAAAGCAGTAAGTCAATAGAACAAAACGTGGCATAGCTTGGTGTAGAGGGATGCTAGGGGCTTGCCTTACTGATTTACTGATTTATTGCTTTAAGGTACGTAAAATATATGTTTTTAATAAAATTTCATAAAATTTTAGTAAAAGTTATTTTAAAACTTGATAGTTATAAAATTTATAAACAAAAAGTATTAACAGTTAATAATAAATTCTTTGTTCAAAGATAATGATTGATTTATTATAGAAGTTTTAAGAAACTTTGAAATAATTTTAGTTATATTTGAATGAGTAATATAAATGTACGTGTTTAATTAAAACATAAAATGTTTTAATAAATTATACGTTATGTGTGTAAGTGTGTGTGTGTGTGTGTGTGTGTGTGTGTGTGTATGTGTGTTCTAAATAATAATAACAATAGGCATGAAGTAAATAACACTAAGTATAATAATAAAAATAAAAATAAAATGTTTTAATAAATTATACGTTATATGTATAAGTGTAAGTGTGTGTGTGTGTGTGTGTGTGTGTGTGTGTGTGTGTGTGCGTGTGTGTATGTGTGTTCTAAATAATAATAACAATAGGTATGAAGTAAATAACACTAAGTATAATAATAAAAATAATAATAAAAATAAAATAATAATAAAAGTAAAATAATAAAAATAAAATAAAAAGAATAAAAATAAAAATAAAAAGTATTAAAACAAAATAAAAAATATAAAAGAAAACATAATGTTAATAAATATATGAGTTAAAGCAGTAAAACATGAGTTAAAGCAGTAAAACATATGAGTTAAAGCAGTAAAGCAGTAAAACAAAAGCATACTAATCCCCTTGCTGCTATGTAACACCTCTATTGATTTACTGATTTACTGCTTTAAGGTATGTAATGTTAATAAATATATGAGTTAAAGCAGTAAAACATATGAGTTAAAGCAGTAAAACATGAGTTAAAGCAGTAAAGCAGTAAAACAAAAGCATACTAACCCCTTGTTGCTATGTAACACCTCTATTGATTTACTGATTTACTGCTTTAAGGTATGTAATTTTAATAAATATGTGAGTTAAAGCAGTAAAACATATGAGTTAAAGCAGTAAAACAGTAAAACAAAAGCATACTAATCCCTTAGGTGTTAGGTAACACCTCTATTGATTTACTGATTTACTGCTTTAAGGTATGTAATGTTAATGTTTTTAATAAAATTTCGTACAATTGTAGTAAAATAAAATGTTTATATATCAGACACTCTGGTTTTTTCTTCTTACATACAATTTTTAAAAATTTATAAATTAAAAAGTATTAAGTAAAAATATAAAAGATGTCTGTAATGAGTTACAGTTTTAGGATCGCAAAATGTTTTTAATAAAAATGTTTAAGTATGAAATAAAAATGAATGACTCATAGTATATTTGAAAAGAAATTCTTTGAAATGTTTAAGTATGAAATAAAAATGAATGACTCATAGTATATATATTTTTCATTCCCGCAGGAATATTGCGCCTGCGGGCGCACGCGGCGGGCGGGAACGCGGCGGGCGGGGACGCGGCGGGTCGCACCTGCGGGTGCGGGGTTGTCAGCCTTCGCGCGGAGGGCGCATGCGGCGCCCTGATGGTACGCTTATGAACTAGGGAAGACATTAATATTAGCTCTGTTCTATGATGTGGGGTAGAAAAGGCTAGAAAAGGTTAGAAAATGTATCAATGCTGCGGCATCAATCCATCAAAGTTGAGGCATCAATGCTGAGGCATCAATGCTGAGGCATCAAAGTTGAGGCATCAAAGTTGAGGCATCAAAATATCGAGTGTGGGAGTGTAAGTGTAAGTGTATCTGTGTGTGTGTGAGTGTAAGTGTATATGGGCTAGTGTAAGTGTCTATGGCTAGTGTAAGCGCTTATAAGTGTCATAGTGTGTATGTATGTAAGTGAAAGTGTCTATGGTGAGTGTGAGTGTAAGTGTATATGGGTTAGTGTAAGTGTCTATGGAGAGTGTAAGTGCTTATAAGTGTCATAGTGTGTATAAGTGTCATAGTGAATGTGTGTATAAGTGTCATAGTGTATGTGTGTAGGTGTGTGTGCAAGTAATATATATATATATATATATATATATATATATATATATATATATATATATATATATATATATATATATATATATATATATATATATATATATATATATATATAGGCTATAAGTGGTAGAAAAATACTAACTCATAGTAGGAAGCATTCTAGCAACTTGTAATATACACCAATCGAATCCTCATACCTTATAACCTAGGGGTAGACACCTATATTAGGGCTATTCTAGGCTCAGGGGAGGCTAGAAAAGGCTTGAAAAAAGTGGCACTCAGTTGGCACTATGTGGCACTCAGTTGGCACTATGTGGCACTCAGTTGGCACTCATTGGCACTCACTTGGCACTCATTGGCACTCACTTGGCACTCATTGGCACTCACTGGCACTCACCTGGCACTCACCTGGCACTCATAGAACACTAATAGAACATCACTAGATACTTCTTACGGTGATTGGGAACCATCAAAGTTGAACCATCAATAAATCTGAGTCATCAAAAAAGCTACAAGGTCGAAAAAGATACAATGTCAAAATTGTACCCTGGAATACAAAAGGGTTGACCGAAAAATTTGGGTTCTCAAAATTGCCCCCTGGAAGACCAAAGGGTTGGTCGAAAAAATAGGGCTGCCGAAAAATTAGGGATGGCCAAAAATTAGGGTGGGCCAAAATTGACCCATGGAAGACCAAAGGGTTGGCAGTGTGTTTATGCGTAAACGTAAGTGTAAGTATCTATGGGTGAGTGTAAGTGTCATAGTGAATGTATGTATATGTGTGTGTGTGTGTGTGTGTGTGTGTGTGTGTGTGTGTGTGTGTGTGTGTGAATTGTACCCTGGAATACAAAAGGGTTGGCCGAAAAATTAGGGCTGCCGAAAAATTAGGGATGGCCAAAAATTAGGGTGGGCCAAAATTGACCCATGGAAGATGTGAGTGTAAGTAAATCTGCGTGTGTAGGTAAATGTAAGTGTTATAGTGAATAAGTGTCATAGTGAATGTGTGTATAAGTGTAAGTAAGTGTGTGTGTGTGTGTGTGTGTGTGTGTGTGTGTGTGTGTGTGTGTGTGTGTGTATAAGTGTAAATGTAAGTGTCTATGGGTAAATGTAAGTGTCATAGTGAATGTGTGTATAAGTGTCATAGTGAATGTGTGTATAAGTGTAAGTGTGTGTGTGTGTGTGTGTGTGTGTGTGTGTGTGTGTGTAGGTGTTCAAGTTAGGATAGATCCATACATACGTTCAAGTTAGGAACGAAATATGTGACGGTTGGGCCACGAGTGGGTAAAAAATTGGCGTGGGCCAAAAATGACCCATGGTATATGGCAAGGTAAAGGCCAAGGACAAAAAAGGTAAAGACATCAAAAAAGGGCTAAGCCCCTAAAGGGTGGCCAAAAATTAGGGTGGGCCAAAATTGACCCATGGAAGACCAAAGGGTTGGTCGAAAAATTAGGGTGGGACACGTACAACGGTTGCTGCGCAACCGTTTGGCGCAACCCTTCTTCGAAGGGTTGCAAAAATTAGGGTTGCCGAAAAATTAGGGTTGCCAAAAAATTAGGGTTCTCAAAAAATTTGGGTTCTCAAAAAATTTGGGTTGCCCAAAAAGGTCAAGGCCCAAAAAGGTCAAGGCCAAAAAGGTCAAGGCCAAAAAGGTCGCGGTCAAAAAAGGTCAAAAAGGTCGCGGCCAAAAACACTACCAATATGTGGTAAGTACTACTGTAATGGACGAATAATCGGATCGTTGCAGTTGATAATTTTGCTTTATTTAAAAATTGTCCTGAAGCAAGTTAACGAAAATGTTATTAAGGCCTTTAGGAGCTTGGAAAAATCTTGCATAAAAATTATATTAAGATAAATGCTTATTTATTGTTTCTATTATTATTATTATTATTATTATTATTATTATTATTATTATTATTATTATTATTATTATTATTATTATTATTATTAGTAGTAGTAGTAGTAGTAGTAGTAGTAGTAGTAGTAGTAGTAGTAGTAGTAGTATAAAAATCTTTACTATAGTCTTGTCTATGCTCACTTACCCTTTCATCTGTCAATAAACTGTTACATCTGTCAAATTGTTACGTCTTAGTCATCAATAGAACTGTGAATGAATTTATCCCTACTACAATTATTGTGCATATCCAAACAGTGGGAAAAGAAATCTCCATAGAGTAAAATCCAATACACTAGGCAAAGCAAAAAACATTCCAATAAATTCTCGGAGGAATTACCTAATGCAAGGGCATACATAAATAGAAAATCATTCCTAAAAGCTTTCAGGAATTACTCACCCCTTCGTCATTATTATTATTATTATTATTATTATTATTATTATTATTATTATTATTATTATTATTATTATTATTATTATTATTATTATTATTATTATTATTATTATTATTATCTTCATTATTATCATCATCATCATCATCATCATCATCATCATCATCATCATCATCATCATCATCATCATCATCATCATCATCATCATCATTATTATTATTATTATTATTATTATTATTATTATTATTATTATTATTATTATTATTATTATTATTATTATTATTATTATTATTATTATTATTATTATTATTATTATTATTATTATTATTATTATTATTATTATTATTATTATTATTATTATTATTATTATTGGTCTGGGACGTTGCCGAGGAAAGTCGCAAGAATCTCAGAAGGAAACAGTAGAAAACAGAAGAAGAAGAATAACAAGGAAACCAAAGGAGAAAAGATCAAGGTTAAATGTTCACCATCTAGACTGGAGAAATAAATTTCTTGC
>JABUQX010080061.1:52500-55000 GCA_015478945.1 Trachelipus rathkii
ATTTATAAAATATTTATATACATATCTCCACGTATTATTTTTTTTAAATGCTTCTGCTTAAAAAATATATATATATATATATTTGTAATGCATGTTTTTGCAACTCATGGCAACTCGATGCAGCTGATCCATGCCTAGAGTTGTCAAGCTTTACCTTGCAGATGCTGGTACATTTTATTTTATTTCAGATTTCTGAATTTTAGTCGATTTTCTTTTGAAATCAAGTTTGCTGTGCATGGATATAAAAAATTGTATATTGTTGTACAAATGTGAGATAAATTTTGCAAATCCTAAATAGGAGAAAACTTGCTGTATATGCATATAAACTTGTATATTTTTGTACAAATGTAAAATAAATTTTGCAAATCATAAATAGGAGAAAACTTTATAAATTTTATTAAAACAGTCGTACCAAATTAGGTACAATGTTGCTAAATTTGAAGGGAATAGTGTCCATCTTTTGAAGGGCTGTCTGGCAGTTGCCTTTTTGTCTTCTGCTTGTTAATTTTGGTTTGAGTGAATGAGATAACATTGTGGTGTCAGTGTAAAGCTATCGATCTATTGTTTTAAGGATATAATATCAAGTTGCTAGTGAATAGTTATAGTTTTGCACTTTGTGTTTAACATTTTTGTTCTTGTTGTTGTTCAACTTAAAAAAAAAAAAAAAAAATTGAAAAGAAGAACAGATATTAGAGACTTTTTCCACAAAAAAGTAAGCACTATGGTAATAAAGATTCCTGTTATTCAAAGAGTGAGGTTCTCGGACTCGAAGAATCAGTTTCTCCTGGAACTTCTGTAACTGCGATAGCAGCTGAAAAATCTCAAGTAGACGGTGATGTTTTTCCTTCACAAGCGTCTATAAGTCAGGCGCAATCAAGGAATACAGAAAGGATTGTTCATCCAAACGATATTGGCAATTTCATAGGGACGGTATTTAGCAATAAGGAAAAAGTGGAAATATTAAAATATCTCTGGAAACCAGATTCAAAATAAATATTTCCTGCTCAGGAAAGCAAAGGTCGGAAAAGATATTTTCAAAGAAAGTGGTTTGATGATTTTAAGTGGTTAGCTTACTCTGATAATAACATTGGGGTTTATTGCTCGAATTGTGTATTGTTTTTGGAAGCAAAAGAAGAAGGTAAAGAAAAACACCAGGAATTGGGTGTTTTTGGCTCGAGACTGTATTCAAACTTAAAGAAAGCCATTGAATCTTTCAAAAAACACGAGGCAACTAAATATCACAAAGAATCGGTAGAAAAGAGATTTGGTGTAGAAAAGCAGGTTCAAGGAAAATCGAGAGCATCGACAAACAGATTGACAGTCAGAAGAAAAGGAAGGCCGAAGACAGTAGAAAGCGGCTAATTCCAATTGTTGAAACAATTCGATTCTGTGGTAAGCAAAATATATCGTTACGTGGACATCATGATTCAGGTCTAATCGAACTCTCTTAGACTGTGGGAAACGATGGCAATTATCGTTGTCTTTTAAGATATCGTGCTAATGCTGGAGACCATGTTCTTTCAGAACATTTAAAAACTAGTGCTAGAAATGTCATGTATACCAGTTCCACAGTCCAAAATGCTCTAATTCAGTCATTTAACATCTCATTCAACGTAAAATTGTGCAAAACATAAATAAAGTGAATTTTTTGATGTCTTAGCCGATGAGACGACCGATGTGTTTCAGAAGGGACAATTTTCCTTGTGTGTGCGTTACGTTGATATTAATACTCTTACCGTCAAAGAAGATTTTTATGTTTCGTCTCAGTAAATGATTTGATGGGAATAAGTCTTGCAAAATTAATTAAAGAAAAAGTAGCTGAACTTGGTTTGGATATGAATAATCTAAGAGGACAGGGGTGCGACTGTGCAGCTGCAATGAGTGGTGAGTTCATGGCCGGGTGTTCAGAGAGCAATAAAGGAAAAATGTCCTAAAGCTATTTAAACTAACTGCATTTCGCATTGCTTAAATTTTATGCCTCAGAGACGCTTCTAAGGTTCAGAATTGGAATATCAGAATGTTGACCATTTTTTTACAACTGCTAAGAGGACAAAAGTTCTTGAAGAAAAAATAGAAGAACCAGTCCCTAAGAGTAGCAAGAAGAGATTAAAATAATTGCACTCGTTGTCAACGGCATGAATCGGTTTTATTATTTAAAGAGATGATAAACCCGATAATAGCAGCTTTAGAACAAATAAAATGGGAAGTTGGAGATCAGTCAAAAAATGCTACCTTAATTCTAAACAATGTTTATAGTGCATCTTTTCTGGTTTCCTTATTTGTTTTAAACAGGCTATTAAGTTTAACATACAATCTTTCAAAACGATTGCAGACACAAGTTATTGATTTGGTGAGTGCAAACAATGAAGTGAATCTTGTTAAAACTAAACTTGAAGCCATCTGAGAAAATGCAACATTAGAATTTTAGCAGATTTTTGAAGAATGTGTAAGCGCATCTGAAACTGAGCTGGGTATTGAAATTGCTGTACTAAGAATTAAC
>JABUQX010080062.1:0-26389 GCA_015478945.1 Trachelipus rathkii
ATCCTTTCCACATCAGCACACACACACACACACACATACAACATCACACATTCCAAACACAACCATCCACCACACACAGCACACACCTACAACCACACTTCCTACTCACTCAATATATTACAAATATTAACTACATATTATTATATAATATGATATATATATCCATGATCTTAAATTTGAGACTATTGATATTTAATATATGAATCTATATATTGAGTATTATATATATATATATTGGAATTATCAAAATAATCATAATTTTTTATAATAATTATATAATTTATTGACTATGTAGTATTATTACATATACCCCTAAATAATAACCTGATATATGTAAATTTAGGTTAGTTAATATATAGCTATGTTATATAATAATTATATTAATATATAATATTAAACGTTATTCGAAATTCAATTTAAAAAATATATATCAAACTATTCTCGTTTATTTTAATTTATCAAAATAATATTCATTAATTTTTTAACTGAAAAATCTTGTAAAAAAGTTGGAATAGATTTTACAAATATCATAAGCCAATTTATGACTAATATAATATATATTATAGGGAGAAATAATCATAACAAAATTATAATTCATCATCCTATAACAGGGTATAATTATATAGACCTACATATATATAATATAGTATATATATTATATATATATTATATATACTAATATATATATATATATATAATATATATATAATATATATATATACTGGTATATATATAATAATATATATATATATGTGTATACATATATATATATATATATATATATATATAGTATATAATATACTAGCATTATATTACATACTATAAAGGAGTTAATAACTATATATAATTATACTAAGATATATTTCACTTATACCTCACTACTATATATAAGCAGAAGTCATATTACATTAATAGCATAATGCTATTATCATTACATTTACTATAACTTAATATATATTTATTATATATAAACCTAGCTAACAAATATAAATAAATATAAAATATAATTTTTAATTATTATATAATTTTATAGGGTTATATATATATATTATATAATTATTATATATTATTATTTATATTATATAATTATTAATATATTATATATATACATATTATATATATATAGTACTATAATTAATTTAGTATATATATATATATAATATTTATATAAATATTAATTTTTTATTTATTTATTAATATTTATATTAATATATTATTATTTATTATATATTATTGATTTATTATAATATATATTAATAATTTATATAATATAATTATTATATCTATATAATATTCCATATACATATATATTGGGATATACTACAATCACAACAATAACTAGCGTAGCGATCACTTTATGACCTGCAGGTCACAACTTAAGAAACATGGTTGATAATATATTAGTTTCTTGCTATATATATAAGACACCCTATAATACATATTATACGTATTATCTTGTTAACGTACTCAATAGGAATTAGCCAAAATCAAGTATAAGAAACTTGAGTCAATATTTGCTATATCTATCTAAACTTAGGTAACACTACCAATGAATTCGAGTAAATGACTACATTTATTAATCCTTAACATCTTCTTTTACACATATTGAAAGTGAGGTAAACGATCAGTGAGTATTATACGTAATGTATATAATAGGTTATGATCGTGAGTAGAGAATCACATATTTTAACCAAAACAATGTTCTAAGTTGATATGTGAACTACTTGAATCATAGGCATAATGAGTACGATCGCAACGCGTGATTAGGTGTTTGTGAAAAGAATCTATTGTGGATATAAAATATAAATAATAATTGAAATTTCAACAGAACATTCATAAATATAATTAAAATAATTAAATTAAATAATAATAAAAGTTTTCAACAGAACATTAAGAATAAATAATAATAATAATATATAATAATATAATAATAATAATAATAATAATAATAATTATAAAAAATAATAAAAATAATAGAAATTTAATAACGATAAATCATAAATAATAACAATAATTAATACTACTAACTATACTACTACTACTAACTAATGAAAAATAAAATAATAATAATAATAATATAATAATAATAATAATAATAATAATAATAATAATATATAATACATAATAATAATAATATAATAGGAAAATAGTAAATATTTTTGTGCGGTTGTGTATGGTAAAGAATGAGACTACTTTATTCACATCTTATCTTAAGTTGAAACTTTTAATACAATTACTTTGTGAATGAAGGCTGTATGTCAGTTAGGCTAGGATGAGTTATATTTTTGTTTAGTTTTAAATAAAACAGTTAATGTAAAATAAATTAATATTTTAGAGAATATGTTTGAAAAAGTGTTTATATTTTCATTTTTAACTCGAACGTTTGATATATATAACAACAACAGCAACGTTTTAAGGTATGTAAAACATATCAATTAAATATATGACTTGAATCATAAATCAATAGATCAATAGATCTAATATATGATTGGATAGATCCATTAGATCAATAGACAATAGATCACGAATGAGTAAGGAGGGTGGCTGGATGGTTTGAAGATACTGATTTACTGATTTACTGCTTTAAGGATGTAAATAATTGCAAATTATTTAAAGTCATAAACAAAAAGAATAATTTTTTTAGTAAAAACAAAATGTTTCAAAGAAATAAAATTAATTATGTTTATGATGTTTTTGTGTTTCTGTTATACAAATATGACTTTAATCAAATAGATTAAATAGGTCAATAGATCAATAGATCAATAGATCAATCGGTCATGATTGGAGTAGTTGGATGATAGTTTTGATTTACTGATTTACTGATTTACTGGCTTTAGGCTATGGTAAAAAATGCAAATTCTTTTAAGTTATAAACATGTAAGAATAATTTTTTTAAGTAAAAAAAATGTGTTTAGAAACAAAAAAAATAAATAAAAGTTTGTTTGTTATGCAAAATATGACTGAATCAATAGATCAATAGATTAATAGATCAATAGATCATGGAAGGGTAGGAATAGGTGGCTGGAAGGCAGTTTGATTAACTGATTTACTGCTTTAGGGTATGTAAAAATGCAAATTTTTTAAGTTATAAACATGAAAAGAATAAATTTTTTTAGTAAAAACAAAATGTTTAAAGAAAACAAAACAAAAATAAATAAAAGTTTTTGTGTTATGTTATACAAAATATGACTTGAATCAATAGATCAATAGATCAATAGATCAATAGATCAATAGATCATGGAAGGGTAGGAAGGTGGCTGGAAGGCAGTTTGATTTACTGATTTACTGCTTTACTGATTTACTGATTTACTGATTTACTGATTTACTGATTTACTGATTTACTGATTTACTGATTTACTGCTTTAGGGTATGTAAAAACGTAAATTTTTTAAAGTTATAAACATACTTTACCAGCAAATTAAACAAACAAAATAAATAAAAGTTTTTAAAAAATATATAGATTCTTTTAAATAAATATAAATAAAAATAAATAAAATGAAAATAAATAAGTAAATAACTGAATAAATTTAAATAACATATTTAAATAAACAAAGGAGTAAATAAAGTTTGAAATATATATCTGACCTTAGAAATTCCTAGACATGTCGGCAAATTTGACTGATATAATAGTTAGAACAATCATAGTTAGTTTTGCAGTTAAAGTTTAAGTATTAAGTTTTAATTAGTTAAGTTATTTATAGTTATTATAAAGTTTATATTTAGTTTATTTAAGTTATTGTTAGTTATTGTTATTTGTTATATTGTTATTAGTTTGTTATGTTTTATTTTAGAATCTTGTTATTTGTTATAACTATTTTTGGTTGTTTAGTTATTTGTTAATGATGGGAAGGTTACTTGTATGATTTATTTATAGTTGGATTTATGGTTACTATTTTACTCTTACTAGTAACAATGAAGATAATTCCATAAGTATTGTTAAGTTATATTAATGTTTAGTTACAATGAAGTAATTCCTTATGGTAACAATGATGATAGTTTGTTAGTTATTAATGTAGATTATAGTTATTCCATACTGTGTAAGTCAATGAAGATAGTTCCTTAGCTGGTTAGTTAATTAGTTTAGTTTAGTTAGTTAGTTAGTTAGTAGTTAGTAGTTAGTTAGTTAGTTAAGTTTAGTTTTTAGTTAGTTGTTAGTTAGTTAGTTGTTATAGTAGTTAGTTAGTTAGTTAGTTAGTTAGTTAGTTTAGTTAGTTAGGTTAGTTAGTTAGTTAGTTAGTTAGATAGTTCCTTACTGGTAACAATGTAGATAGTTCCTTAGTTTAGTTAGTTAGTTAGTTGTTAGTTAGTTAGTTAGTTAGTTAGTTCAGTTTAGTTAGTTAGTTAGTTAGTTAGTTTAGTTAGTTATTAAGGTTAAGGTTAGTTAGTTATTAGTTAGTTAGTTAGTTAGTTTAGTTATTAGTTAGTTAGTTAGTTAGTTAGTTTATAGTTAGTTAGTTAGTTTTAGTTAGTTAGTTAGTTAGTTAGTTAGTTAGTTATTAGTAGTTAGTAAAGTTAGTTAGGTTAGTTATCGAGTTAGTTAGTTCGTTAGTTAGTTAGTTAGTTAGATTGTTAGTTGTTAGTTAATTAGTTAGTTAGTTAGTAAGTTAGTTAATAGTTAGTTAATTGACATTGATTGACAGTTAGTTAATAGTTAGCGACATTAGTTAATTAGTTTCTTAATTAGTTAGTTAGTTAAGTTGGGGGATAGTTAGTTAGTTTAGTTAAGTTAGTTGTTTAGTTAGTTAGTTAGTTAGTTAGTTAGTTAGTTAGTTAGTTAGTTAGTTAGTTAGTTAGTTAGTTAGTTAGTTAGTTAGTTAGTTAGTTAGTTAGTTAGTTAGTTAGTTAGTTAGTTTAGTTAGTTAGTTAGTTAGTTAGTTAGTTATGTTAGTAGTTAGTTAGTATTAGTTAGTTGTTAGTTAGTAGTTAGTTGTAGTTAGTTAGTTAGTTAGTTAGTTAGTTAGTTAGTAGTTAGTTTAGTTATAGTTAATTAATATTAAAATGTGGTTAATTATAGTTAGATTAGTTAAGTTAGGTTAGTTTAGATTTAGTTAGTTAGTTATGTTAGTTAGTTAGTGTAGTTAGTTAGTTAGTTAGTTTATAGTATTTATAGTATTATATAAGTATATTGCTTTTGTATGTAAAGTTAGTTAGTTACTTTATAGTTAGTTAGTTAGTCTGACAATGGTTAGATTTAGATTATAGTTGAAACTCCAGGTCCGAGTCTGGCTCGATATAGACTTCAGCTGTAACTCCAGGTTAGATTCAGGCTCGATAGTTAAGTTAGTTAGTTAGTTAGTTAGTTAGTTAGTTAGTTAGTTATTAGTTAGTTAGTTATATTAGTAAGTTTAATTAGTTTAGTTAGTTTAGTTAAGTTAGTTAGTTTATAGTTAAGTATAGTAAAACTGTATTAGTTTAGATTAGATTATGTTAAACTTAAAGTTAGTTATAGTTAGTTAGTTAGTTGGTTAAAACAGATATGATTAAATCAGTAAGGGAGTTAGTTAGATTAAGTTAGTTGTTAGTTAGTATATAATTAGTTAAGTTAGATTTAGATATTAGTTAGTTAGTTAAGTAGTTAGTTAGTTAGTTAGTTAGTTAGTTAGTTAGTTAGTAGTTAGTTAGTTAGTTAGTTAGTTAGTTTAGTTATTGAAACAATTAAAGTTAAAGTTAGTTATAGTTATAGTTAGTATTAGTTTAGTATAGTTTAATAGTTAGTATAGTTATGTTAGTATTAGATAGTTATTAATGTATATTAGTATCTAGTTAAGTTAGTTTGTTATTTAGATTAGTTTAGTTAGTTAGTTAGTTATAGTTAGATAGTTATTAGGTTAAGTTAGTTTAAGTTAAGTTGTTAAGTTAGTTAGTTAGTTGTTAGATTAGATATAAATAGGAACAATATAGTTATGATTAGTTTTATAGTTATGTAAAAGTATTCTAAATATATAATTAATGTAACTGTAATATGTTTTTTAACCCTTCATAGTAAAATGTGTTAAACTGTATTTACTTGTTAGTGCTAGAACAATAGAACTGGTTGATATTCATATTATATACTAAGATAAATCTGGTGCTTTGACTCAACTTACCCTATGTATTAATATAATATATACTATATACTATATTATAAAACATTATAATTGTACAGAGACATCTTAAACCTTTTAAGTTATAAATTATAATTATAAGTTTCTATTATTTAGTCATATAACTCTCACCCTCTTTTAAAAGATAAAATAGTTATTTAAAGAAATAAGAGTATGTATAAATCAATAAAGCTATTTGTTCTACTCTCTAAACCGCTGCGCTGGTATGGAATAACATTGCAAAAGATATGCAAATCGCTTTTCTTACCGACATTACTATATCTCCTCAGCATATCGCCTAATAAGGTCACGAACCGACACAATTTTGCGTGTCTGGTGTACAAGTCGAAGAGCTTCTTATATCTAATGATCTAGTCAATGATCCATATATGAGGGATCCCATGCTTATGAGAGCGCGTTATTTAAATGTAATAATAACGGATTTTCTCATTTTGTCAAATCTATTTCTCCCCCTTCCCCCTCTCTACTCTTTTTAAACCAGTCATATATACCTCCATACCCTTTTTCATCAAGCACTATATAATTTTTAAATCAAAGATTATGAGCAGGACGAAGCGACAATATTGAAATCGGAAGAGGACGTACGGCAGACACCACCACACTCTCCGGACAAGAAGGCGAAGCGGCACGAGCGCGTGTATAGAGCACTGCTTTGAGTCAACACACAACAATCCAAACCATGACGTCACAACTCGAATAAATATACATAACGATACAATATTTATGGTGACAAGCTCGAGACACTAGAACCACTACTGTAGTGTATGCACTTGTATCAACAGTCTCATCCTTATATGTGAACTATTAGTAGATAATACCAGTTTTCTGAGATAATCTAAGTATAAACAGATTCGTGCGCTTAGGTGTGCTCAATCTGCCGCGATTCAGCAGACTCAGTGGCGATTGGATGCTCGTGGTAGAATACTGCTGTAGTATTTGCGTGAACTGCAATGTGGCGTGTTGGCATGTGCGTGTGTCAATCTGCTATCGATTATGATAGAACGGTACTATCGAACGCTCGTTCATAATTCTACCAGATGATGATTATGACATGTACAATATTATTTAATTAGCAATTGTTGAAAGTATAAAGGGAGTACCTATAATAATAATAATATAGCTAAAGTAGGGACTAACAATCTTCAGGCCATACTGTAATTTCAGCGTTACGCTGAGTGGATGAAGTTTTTCGAAAGTTAATTTGGCATCAGGAGGTTTGAAGATAAATGGAATCTATTTTAAGTACCAATCTAGATGACTTTGAGCACGGATGATATTGCGCTCTATTATCTATAACATGACCACATAGTAGAATGAATAACTATCCACATAAAAGTAATTTATAACTAGAATAATGGTGAAAACCCTTCGGTTTGAAAATGAACTTGAGGAAGTAAGCAAAACTTATTAAATTGTTTATAAGGTTTTAATCACAAGACACAAAGATATCTATGGTATTAAATACGGAGAAAGCTGAACGAGTTGAATTAAACGTTTTACCTAATATCGGTCAATAAGAACTACAGTTTAAGAGTGAACATCATTATAGAGTTAATATAAAAAGCGAGAGTGAAATAACTGTAATGGTCACAATGACACATTTATTTTTAAAAAGCTATATAAGATATTTTTAATAATAAATCTAAGGTAAATTTGCCTAATAAGGAAAGTATTTGATTAAACAACATCCTAAAATACCTAATGAGTTATGACTAAAACGTATAGCTGATAGATACATGGACATTAAATGCTATTAATTAAACAAAAACTTTTATTTCTAGTGTTCACTAAGCGTCAGCCGTGTTTTGTCACAATGTGTATAATGGCATATCTGTTTTTTATTCTTAGCTCTATTTTTTTTATCTTATGAATTTTCCGGCATATTCGAAAAGACCATGCATACATGAAATATGAATAAGACCGCAGAGGAACAAAAGTAGGCCAATTAAGTCTATGTATCTCAGTCATCCGAGGAGTAGTCTACAGAGGCTGTATAATAGCTTGGAATGATCGCGAGGTTTCAGGAAGAGGATTTCCGCCCCCGAGAGGATTTCCCACGTACCGCACCAAATCACAAATGGATCAAAGACACACAAGACGCTTGACCATGGATTACTCCACGATGCATAAGAAACGTCACATCATAAATATAAAGATAATAGGTACCTAAAAGTAACAATAAATGGACATGAGAAACGACAATTTAATAAAGTATATTTGGACCTTTTATATATACTATAGTTGAGTAGCGGAAAGTCAACGAGTATCTGCACTTATAGTGTGCTAAGCATTATAGTAAAGAGATATACATATCCATTTATCAGTATTGAGGATTGAATAATAATTGAAATTATATATAATATATATATATATATATAGTATATTTATAAATTAATAATATAATATATTATATATAATATATATTAATAAATATAATAAAATATATATATATATATATTTAATGGTATTAAAATTATATATATATATATATATAATATATATATATATATATATAATATATATATATATAATATATATATATATAATAATATATATATAATATTATTAAATAAACAGTATATAATATAATATATATATAATATAAATATAATATAATATATATTAATATATAATTAATAATTAATTTAATATATATATTAATATATATATAATATAATATAATATATATTATATTAATATATATAATATATATATAAAAATATATATTTATATATATATATTAAGTTAAATATATAATATATAATATATATATAATATATGATTATATTATTATTATATATATATAGATATAATTATTATATAACTATATATAATATATATATATATATATATATATAACCATAATATATATAAATATATATTATATATTAATATATATAATATATACTATATATATATATATATATTATATATAATTATATATAATTATATGATATTATATTTAGAAATAATAATAATATATTAATATTAAATATATAATATATAAAATATTATAATAATAATTAATATATAATTAAATATATAATAATTAATAATATTAATTATATATTAAATTAAATAATTAATAATATATAATATAATAATAAATAATAATATTAATAATAATTAATATAATAATATTAAAATAATAATAAATTAAATAATGAAATATATAAATAACAATAAATTATAATTAATAAGCATAGTTAGTTATGTATTCATACATTAAATAATATATAAGTAATATATTTTTAAACACAAAAAGTTAACCGTTCTCATCTTGAGTGTATGGTATGTTAAGTGGTGTTAAGTAAGGTAGTAGGTACTGAAAACTCTGAGATATGCAAAGGTATTTCAATGATGACTTCAAGCTTAACAAAAGTGTGTTTATCATTACTCTAATTATTATGTTCACTTAAATATAAAAACAATTAAACCTAATAAAAAAGTATTAAAGCGTGTCCAATATTATGATGATTTAGGATATATACACAGTTGTTGATAATTATGTGAATTTGCTAAAATTTTGGTATAATAAATAAAAAATTGGGCCAATTTAGAAATTTGCCGAAAATCTGTACCCTTAAAGACCGGCCAATAGTCATCCCTCAATAGAAAGCTAAATCTATAAGATAGCACCTAGTAGCTAAAACCAGCTAATAATCTAGAATACACCCACTGGTAGATGATCTTAATAGTGTATAACATTATATGTGAATTCAGTCAAGGTCACAGTTTCCAGGTCGAATGAAAGGCACCCCACAAGGAAATATAATAAAAATTTTATTTCTATATTCCGTATATATATAAATATATACAATTATACCCCTTACCACCTTAAGGGTGGAGTTTCAGATTATATATTACATATTAATATATTGAGGTCTATGGTTCATGCGTAAAAACTTCTACATTAAAGCTAAAACTTTAAATTTTAAACTGATAGTTGCACAAAGCCGCAAAGAGTTTATAAACATGTTTATTATTTAATTTTTTATTATGGACCATTTTAGAAGAAAAGTGTAATTTTTTAACTTAGGAATCACTTACCATTATTTCCTTTTTATTAGAGAGGGTTCAGAGCCGACGGAGAAGTGAATTATATATAATAGAAGGGTGATGCGAAAGTCCACCTCACCTACCTCAGTATAGTCCTCTGGTATATAGGTATTTTACCCTGATTTAGATAATCCTCCGACTTAATAATCTGTCTACAACTTTAGTGGTTAACTCCACTTTAAGGGATAGTCTTTTATTAAGTATATAAAAAAAATAGACATTTGGCAATTTATTGAAACGAATTCCAATCACCAATGGCTGAAAACCTCTGCCTTAAAGCAAGATATCAAACTCCTACAAAATACCATTGAGCAAAATACACAAAGATTATTATCCAACATTATTTATACAATTTTAATTTTTCAATCGTTTATTTTTATTTTTAATTTAATATTTCCTAATTTTTATACTCTTAGTATAATATATATAATATTATTATTTAGTTTTAGCATATTTTCAATTGCAGAGATAATATTGTTCTCTATTTTTGCTACATGCTAATGTTGCTTTCGGGATGCATGACCGATTAGCTTAACAGTAACTTTTTTCAGATTTATAAGTTATTTTACTTCATAAAGAAGAAAGTTATACGGCATAATGATACTTTGGATAAATTTATCATTTATAATTACTTTTTTTAGTAACTTTCTCTTTTACACCGGCATATGATCCACGGGAACAAATTTAATGGTAAACGACTAAACAACTCAATTTTAAAATTATCACAAATTTTGGTGAAAACCCATATTAGGGAATACATTTTCGTGTATAATAATTTAATCAAAAATTATTTTTCAAACCTCATAGTTAAATCATAATTATACAAAGATAGATTTTTTTGTAATATAGCTATATATTGGTTATATTCTTCATATAAATATAATATATATTATTTATTTTAATGAATTTAATACAGGCATATAATATAATTTTTATATTATTAGTAGTTTTATTTTTTTAATATGATTGAAGAAAATTGGTATGATAGTAAGTGAAAATAATAAAACGTTTTCAAAATAGTTGAAGAGAATAAATAAAGTACTATAAACATTAAAATATATCAGATAAATATAATAAAATAAATACAAAATAAATAAATAATAAAATAATAAATATATAAAAATAAAATAATAATATAAATAATATAATAATAATATAAATATAATAATATTTATATATCATATACTTACATTATATTAATTAATATATATATGAGGAAATATAATGAAGTAACAATTAATAATTAATAATTATTATATTTTATAAATAATATAATAACAGAAATTATAATTAATGATATAATAATAATTAAATAATAATAATTAAATATAATTAAATATAATAAAAGAGAATATATATAAATAATAATTATATGACAATATATAAAAAATAAATATAATAATAATATAATAATAATAAATAAAAATTATATAATAATAATATATAATATAATAGTAATTAATAAATAAATAATAATCATATAAATAATAAATATATTAATAATAATAAAATATATAAATAATAATAATATAATAATAAATAATAATAAATAATTAATAATCAATAATAATTAAATAATAATTAATAAAATTAATATATATATAATTAGACATTAATAATATTTTATATATATATGAATTAATATATATAAAATTAAATAATTATTGTATAATATATTAATTAAATAAAATAATCAACTTGACACCATTGGTAATGATTAGATTTTATATTGTTTAGAACGAAAAATGTTCATGGGTAGAGTACTTCATATAGCTACAAATCATGATAAAGAATAATGAAAATAATATTTACATCAAATGGTCAATAGTTAAATAAATAATATAATAAAGAATTAATATAATAAACGTAATTAAAGTAAAAATAAATTACACTATTAATTCATGCACTCAATCATATATCATATCTAACACCATAATTTACCCAATTCAAATTAAGGCGAGAGGAGATTTTTATATTAATAGTATAATCATTATATAATAAACAGCAAAATTAAACTTACCAATTAGCACTAATTAGAAAGAGAGTAGATTGAATAATAGAGAGAGGAAAGTAAACATCGACAAAAGAAAGCATACTATGAATGATGACGATCAACATTAAGAGTGAGAGCTACACAAAAGTGGATTTTCGTTTCCTATCTGGCTATACAGTCTAAGTATCCAACAAATAACATTAAATGAGAGGAAGTGAGGAGAAAAATAATACTTTAAAACAGTGGGTTATTCCATTGTGAACTTCTCAACATTTAACAAGAGGCATTAATTTGTATTTATTACATAATAATATAACTTAATGTTATAATTACATATAGTAAATTTCCATATGCTCGTAAAAATATATAAATAATAATTATATATAATTAATATTAAATAATAAAATATAATAATATAATATACCATAAAATAATTTTAATTAAAAAATAAAAAATTAAATTATAAATATATAATTATATATAAAATAATATTAATTATTTCATATAAAATTAAATAACTATAAATAATTATAATAATCATAATATAATTAATAATATATAATAATTATAAAATATAATAATAGTAATAATAAATTATAATAATAATAATAATAATTATATATTAATAATATATATAATATTTGGTAAATAAATAAATAATATATAAATATAGAGTAATAAATAATAGCCAAAAATAATAATTACAAAAAATATTAAATAATATAATTAATATAATTATAATATTAAAATATATTATATATATTATAAATAAATAATTAATAATTATTAATATAAAATTAAATTAATAATATAATCATTAGATTAACAATTATTACCAATTAGATCGGTATTAATATTGATTTCATATTATACAGCTTTAATTATAAATAATAGATGATTTGAAAAATGTGTTTTCTTAACTTTGTAATAACAAAAAATAAAATAATTTATACAAGTCTCTAAACATGAGAAATGCCAGAAAGTAGTTATTATATTATTATTTCTTCCAATAAAAATTATTCCTTTAACACAAGCATATTGACGATTATTCCTAATATAAAATGTTTACGATAATTGCTTACCGTTAATAAGTTAACATTATAAATAATTAACATTTAATAAATTAGAAGGGAAACATAAGCATTTATTCTCTCGCTTTTACACAATTGAAAAGAAATGAAAAACGAAGTAACTCTTAACTATTACGTTATGCATATTGTGAAATATAGAATTACAATTAGTTGAAATACTGTAAAACACTTACAATTCTTCTTAATTATACTATAACTTTCATTAAAGACCATGAATATTAGTCAAATAATTTAAATCCTTTTTTAATCCTACTTACCTCAGATCGCTAAGCTTGGATTCAGTAAGAACACCCATGCAACAGAAATTGATTTGTTGAGTTTTTGGTAAACACTCTCACATCGTCCACTGTCCTCTTAGATTTGAAAAAAATAAATATCGACCCAACTCCGGCCTCTCTATCTCTCTCTCTCATATTCTTCATATGCTTTTCTTCGCGGGTTCTGTCACATCGGCTACTCTTCGAACAATCTTCCGAATTCTCTAATCTTTCAATCATTTCGTTGAAGATTAAGTTCTGCACATCGAACTATGAAATAATTCTTTACTGAAAATTCTCCAAGTCTCACTCTTTCACATCAACTCGTCTCCCCTCCAGTAAATACTACTTAATTATTAATCTTCAATTCTTTTAATACTGGCTTATTACCTCTCTTCATATTCAACAAACGAGCAAATATTGCCCGAAAATTCTCCTAATCTTTCAGAGGTAGTAAATTTGTCTTCTTCTACTCTGTCTTCAGAGAAACCTATGGACTCTACACAGTATTGGCCTTCCGACTTTACGGGGGGGGGGGGGGGGGGGGGGGGGGGGGGGGGCGGGGGGGGGGGGGTGAGGAAGGGGGGGATAGGGTGGTAGAGAGGGGGGGGCGGGGGGGGGGGAGGATGCGAGGTTGAGAAGAGGGGGTCTGTTAGGAGTAAGGTAATCAGCTATCTACGCGGCGAGAGTGGCATTTTGTAGCTGCGAAGTGTGACAAGAGTTGTAGAAATTCCATGGGCAGTAATTCGCAGCACAAAAATAGGCTTTGTATTATTCACCGAGTCAAAATCTGGTATATGCTTGTTTATTAAAGGATTATAATATCAGTTCCTCTCTCGTACAATAGTGTTAGCGCGTATATTTAATAAACTGAACATTATTCGATTAACATTCTTGGTGGCTGTTTTAGACGTCCACCTCCTTTCTGTCCATATACAATACGGGTTTTCAGGGTACACTTAAAAACCCTAAAAAGATTTGTTTTGGATAGTGCGACTTTTGTCCAAACACCATTAATCAGACTAAAATATTCCCTCTTAACACTCTATTGAACTCCAAATAAACATAATTTAAACCTCTCATATTCTTTTTTCTTTCATTAATGACCTTATACGGGCCAATTTAATCTGTGTCATCTCCATGCACCTATATACTTCATTCATTCATATCCCAAATCTGTATATATTTTATACTTATATATAATTAGTATATAATATATATTCGCTATATATATATTACAATAAATTTAATTAAAATCTGGAAGAAGGGATTTGGGAATTAGTATAATTAAATGTCTAAAATAATCCTAATGAATTTTTTAATAACCAAATTTATTTATTTTTATTTTTTTTTTTTAATTTTTTTTATTTAAATGTCAAAATAATTTTTATGTTTAGTTATTGCTGCTATTTATTAATATATCATTGTCCATTCTCGACTTATTTAATTGGTATTTAGTTTTCAGACTTTATATTAAAATGCATAATTATTATTTAAATTATATTCTTTAAATAATAATTATAAATTATGATAAATATTACTTGCAATTAATTATTATTTATAATATTTAAATATTTTGCTATTATGTAGATCAATAATATTAATATTTATATTCATATTATCATATTATATTATATATATAATTATATTATTAAATATTTATAATTATTATATTATTATTTATTATTATTATTATTTATATTTAATTATTATATATCTAGAAAATTATTTATTTTTTCTTATTATTATAATTATTATTATTATTATTATTAATAATTATTAAATTAATTATATAATTTAACTAATAACTAAAATAATTATAATAGAAAAAAATATATAATATCTGATATATATTTATTTATTTAATTATTTTAAAATATGTAATTATCATATATATTTTTATTAAATTATTTAATATATAATATTATTATATATTATAATTAATATTTTTAATTAATATATATTTTAATATATAAAAATATAATATATTTATAATTATTATTAATTATTATTATTATATTTATATATTTATATTATATTATTAATATCTAATACATTTTATTATTTATTATATTTAATTATTATTATTATTATATAATAAATTAAATATTATTAACATAAATTATTAAATTTATTATTAATTAAATATAAATAATTATTATTAATTTAATTATTAAATGTTAATTTTATACTATTATTCTTATATTATTATTATATCATTATTTTAATATTATTTAATTATTATATTATTAATTATTATATTAAATTAATCATAGTAAAATCTATATTCGTAAATTTCAGAAAATTTAATTATTATTTTCTTATTATTTTATCAATTTAAATTATTATTATTCTTATTATTATTATTATTATAATTAATTAATATATATATTTAATTTATTATATTATTATATATTTACTATATTAATATTATATTATTAATTAGATATTATAAATAAATTAATAAATATTAACTTACTATATATATTATTATAATATAGATTCTTACATATATATGTATAACTATAATAATTATATAATTATATAATTTAAATTTACATATATTATTTAATATTTTTAAATATAATTATAAATCAACAAGTTTCCCAAGTAAATGATAGCATCGAGGAGTTATTAAAATAACGAGGTTTTATTCTGTAATTTTCAGTAAGTTATACCAAAATATTTTCAAAATATTTGTTTTATTTTATCTTCTTAAAATTTAAAATTAGTGGAAAGATGTAGGTGGATATTGTTACTATAAACACCAGCAGATTACGAAAATATGGTATATTTCAATTGGAATGTTTTGAAAAACTTGACACTATTAATAATCATTTTAACAAAGAGGTAGTGAAGGGATATGAAGCAAAAATATCCTAATGTAAAATTTTAAAATTAATAGAATAGAAAGATCGGATAAATGTCCGACTGGTAAAATGAGATTTCACTTTCATATTCTTTCAAAAGTCAATTGAATTTGACAAAAGATTGATCAAAATAGTTTTAATTTAATCTATTAATATATTTAAATGAGTAATTAATGCTTGAACTTGAATTTTAAAATAATTATACTGAATATTAGGTTTAATATCGCAAGACATGTTTGAGGGCGGTGAATTTTATATATGTTGAGTAAGTTTAAGTATTTAAGATACAACATTTAGATACATTATGCTCAGTATGTGTATGGAGGAAATGAGAAGTTTTCCAGTTCAGAAAGATCTGTTTTATCCGCCGATAAGTAAACGAGGATAAGAGTTAAATGAAGAGTAGGAGAGAGAGATGAAGAGGAAAATTATATTTGTAACTACATTGTTAATTACAGGTTATTTAAATAATCAAAGCTTATTAATTTTGGTTAACGAGAGAGAGAGAAGAGAGAGAGAGAGAGAGATGAGAAGAGAGAAGAGAAAATTCATTTTTTGCTAATTAAAATTATTGGTTTATATTTAAATATAAAAAATTAACGAAAATATTAGGAAAGTTGAGAACAGAGAAAACAAATTGGCATAGGCCTGAAAATGAGGATCCTCTACTTTTGTCAAAAAAGACGATCATTATGTTTTTAGTAGTTTTAATATTTTAAATCTCGGGGTTGTCACTTTACAAGGTCTAATTTATATCTCTACAAAGATCTCTTTTTTTATCTCTTCAATACAAATATTTATATACTATTATTATATATATATATTCCGGTTAACCTTATATACTATAGGTTTTTATAATAAAATTAAAGTTGTGTATAATAGTATTATATATATTATAATATATAGTATGTATTTATATATTTTTAGGTATTTAATCTCAATAATTCCATTATATATATAATTTAATTAAATTAATATTTTGGTATATTAATTATATATATTAGGTATGTAATTTGTATATACTCATCCAACATTAACACACATTACACTATCATTTTACATCATATTTTATGTCTATAAAATAAAATGTAATATATAATTATTATATTAATTTATATTATAAATGACTTTCTGGTTTATTATTAAAATATATTAAAGTATAAATTGTTTATATTTAATAGTTTCATATAAGATTTATCTATTTTTATAAATTTAATATATAATTAGTATATATATATATATCTATTATATGTGAAATAATAAATGAAAGAGTAACACGGAGACCCTTCTCTATGGAAATTACCGAAGCATAAGTAGGAGGTTTGTTTGTTGTTTTCCTATGATGACATAAATTATTTCTAAAAAAGTCAATTAAACTGTGAAATTTGATTTGGGTTGCAGCAGAATATGAAATTTTATTTTCAAAAAAATAGTGATTGAAATTAAATTCCCATGTAAGACATATTAAAAATGGATTTCAAAGTTAATGTGGAGAGTACCACGATGCTGAAGAGGGTTAATTATGTTTGGAGAGAATATTGAAATTGAATGTAGCCATAGTCTTGAAGAGATTGAGTTAGAGAATTGGGTTATATGAAAGCCACGCAGTAATTATATATGGAGCTATTAACGTGGGATACAATTTTGAGCTCGTGAGCAAGTCTGTTCCAATGATAATAAATTTACGAGTCATTGCACGGTAAAGAAAATAACGTAAGTTTAATTATCATAGTTCGTAGCTGTTTATTATCTAAGAAACTACATAATTATAAAATATTATTAAATTTATTTAATAAGCAAATTATAGGATATTATTATATAAGGATTATTATATATATATATTTATATATTATATATTAATAATATTATATATATTAAAATTAATATATCTATAATATTATATAATATAATATATATATAAATATACTATATATAATATATATAATATATAATGAAATATAATATTAATATATAATATATAATTAATATAATATATATATATATATTATATATATATTTATGATAATATATAATTATATATATATATTATATATATATTAATATATTATATATATAAATAGAATATATATATATTTATATATTATTATAATATATTATTTAAATATATATATAATATAATACTATTATATATATATATATAATATATTATATATATATTAATATTTATTAATATAATATAATATTATTAAATATAATATATATAATATATAATATATATATAATTATTATATATATAATATACATATTATATATATATATATAATATAATAATATATATATATATTAATTATTAATTTATATATTATATTTAATATAATAATAATATTTATATATTAATAAATATATTTTATATAATACAATATTAGTGGTTATCACGGGAAATATGAAAATTATTATGCAATTCTGAGTCATGATGAGTTCAAGACTCTTGAACCGATCGGGATCTCTCGCCAACATGATCACGTCTTTAGTAAAACTCTTTAGTAAAATGGGGGAAGCGTGCAGAGGAAGACGAACAAGAGAATCCTTAATTAATACAATTCGTAATTACCGTTATTAATAATATGAGCATTTTTAAATTACATTATAAGATAGTTTTATATTATAAGATATTAACCTCTACTTTTTTTCTGGACCGGTAAGGATGATGTATTTACAATATCGAAATTAAGCGTCACATACAGACACTTTTATTAAGATAAGATATATATATAACAACAGATACTTATTTATAAATAATTGCAAAGAAAAATTAAAAAATCAGATTCATGTATGAAATTTATAAACTCCAATAAAAGTTCTGTTGTGAACTTTATTTTTTAAAAAAATGGAAAAGAAAATAATCGTAATAGAACTTAAACAATGAAGGAGCTCATTGAGATATGAGACAGTAACTAGATTGATTTGGAAGAAAAATTTGACAATTTGTTTGGCAATTTTGACTTTTACAATGTTGAGAAGTTTTGATTTTGGGATATTCTAATATGTTGCCATACTTATTTAAATCATATTATATTGTAATGTGTACATGTTGCGCAGATTTATAGGCAAATTTAGCTAATTAAGCAAAAAAAAAAAAAATTAAAAAAAAAAAAAAAAAAAAAAAAAAAAAAAAAAAAAATCACCAAGAGTTGTTAATCATGATGTTTCTGATAAGTTGGAAAATAATTAATGTTTAAAAATATTTTGAATTATAATTATGTAAATTTATTTGATCTTTATAATGATTTAATCACAATGTACACTATGTAAATTTTTAGGTAAAAATCGATCTTTATTGATTAAAAGTATATTTATTAAGGATTTTGAATCAATTTTTGAATCAAAATATGGAATAAACCATAAAATAATAACTATACAAAATCTAAAAATTTTAGATCCAAAATCTTGATAAAAACAACTATTTTTAGACTTACTTTTAAAAGAGAGAATTTGGTTTGTGTGTGGTAGAGAGGTAGAGAAGGTTCTTTTAAGTTTTTCGAAAGTCTTCTTTTATCTTTATGTATTTTGGATTTTAACTAAATTTTACTTATAATTTTACTTTAATTTTAAGCCAACTTCGTATTTAAATACATAGAGAAAAAAGGTAATTATTGTTAAAAGGTAATTATTATCAAAAATGTTTTCAAAATTATTTTTAAAAGCTAAAATCTATTATCTAAAAGCTAATTATTATCAAAGGTCTATCTTTTTTCTACTATCAATTTTTTAACTTATGATCAATTCTATCTGTCTTATTCTAATCTATACTATTATCTAATCTATAATCTATCTATTCTAATCTATCCCTATCTATAGCGTAATCATATCTAATCGTAAATACGTATCTAGGGGTGCTATCTTATTCTATCCTACTAATCTATCTATCTATCTATCTATCTATCTAAATCTAATCTATCTATAAAACTAGTCTACTCAAAGTTTACCAATGTCAGTCTACCTCGTCGCTATTCTCGTTTCTGACCTATCTATCTATTCTTATCTATCTATTTCTTATCTATCTATCTATCTATCTTATCTATCTATCTATCTATTCTATCAATTCTATGTCGTTCTAGCATTGGGTTGTATCGATATCCTGTCCTTCCGATCCCTGTGTGATTTATTTTTCGCTTCAGTTGAAGCACATCTGTGAAGCGGGAGGACTAGGGGTTTCGATGGGGGATCTTTGGTTAAATTGGGGGTTTGGGGTTATCATTTAGGGGAATAAGGATAAATTAGGGAAATAAAAATAAAAAAAAATAAATAATTGGAAAAAGGGCGAGGGAAGTAAAGAGAGCTTAATTGAAAGATGCTTTTCTTTATACTATCAATAGGTATACCTATTATCAATATATATTATAACTATATTATTAATATATATTATATTAGATTTAAACAAATTTAGCTTACCTTCATAACTTTAATATATATGTTCTAACTGATAAGATAATAGAAGGTTAAATCAATAAATATTATATATAATTTAATAAATATATATATATATAAAAAAAAAAGCGACGTACGGAAATGGCAGATTTGCAACCAGATGTTAATATTGGAATGTGAACTGCGGAACAAAACAGTCCGAAGATACTTATTCTGTGAGATATATACTGCTTATTATTCATGATTTATTTCATGTATGTTTTTTTGTTTTGGGAAGACTCAAATAATGTGCTATTATTATTTTAGTTCTTTCCAAAATTATAATATATATATATTATAATATATATATATATATTCAGTTTTTTTTTTAAACTAATATATATATAGTCTATAAATATAATATATTTCACATATATATAATATACTTTTTGAAGCATAAATATAAGGCGCTTTACGGGATTTCAAATTTCTTTTTCAAAAAGTACATTTAAAGAATAAAATAAGAATTACGGACTGATAATTGAGCAAGTACAAAAATGAAAATGTTATCATTCATAAAAAAAACAATTTATTAATTAATTTAAACGATAATTAAGGAGTGATACAATGGAATCAATATAACAATAATATAATATAATTTAAAGAATAAAATAAGAATTATGATAATAAACAATAAAATAGAAAATGATCATTAAAAAACAATAATAGATAATAATAATAATAAGTGATCCTGTGGTGATGCTGAAAACGTATAATGAAAACTTTCTTCAAAATAAAAAATCATAATATGTTTTTAAATTGGTTTTTTTAAAATATATTTTCCTTAATATTTGATTTAGTTGCCTGTTATTGTCTGTGCGCCGTATTTTTCGGGTAATTGCAATCAGTTACTAAATTTACATTTGCAATCACTGTAAAATATGGTATGGAAAATAATTCGAAATATGTGGAAAACAAAATAGGATTATATATACTACTACCCCGTAGAATCTATATATTATTACTCTATCTATATATTTATATATTATAATATATTAATATTATAATATATATATATACTATATAATATACTATATAATATATAATATAATATATATATACTATATATATAATAGTAAATATATATATATATTCACTAATATATATGGGTTTAGATATATAAGATATATAATATATATATATACATAAATTAATATAACCGTTTCTAATATAATGGTAATGTTCCTAATGACTGAAACTAAAGCCCCTAAACGTATTCTATATAAAGTACTTAAAAGTAGGTCCTAATAACCTATATTCGTCAAATAAATAAAAATATTATTGAGATAAATGAAACTATAAATAATTATTAAAGCATACCTATATAATCTAGAATATATAATTCACCTATTCAAATAAATATTTATTATATTTTTTTTATGAAAAATAACTAATATTATAGTGATTTAAATATATTGTTAATATTTTTAAATAGTTATGAAAAATATATAATAACAATATATATACTAATTATATATACACATATATATAATATATATACGTATCTTTTCAACCATTCTTCTCATTTCTGGATAAAAATACATAGTATATTATAATATTATATATATATATATATATATTTATATATATTCCACTATAAATACTACATATTATATATACCTATATATAACTATATATAATATATAATAATATATATAACTAAATAAATACCTATATATATATATATATATATACCTATAAACTAATATTATATATTATATAATATATAGTGATTACTAGATATAATATATATATTATATATAAAGTATATTATATACTAATAAAATAGATATAATGTCGAAGAAAGTTGTTGAAAAAACAACTAATAAATTTTAAACAGTTGTGTTTTTGTAAAAGTCCCTTGTAGACACCTAGTGCAACAAAATAATAAATTTCTCGTGCAGAGCAGAATATTAATTTTAAAGATATGTGTAAAATATAGAGGATATATAGTATATTAATGTTAATATAATATATAAATATATATATATATGATATATATATATACCGCTATTATTATATACTAATAATATATAATAATATATATATATAATATTTATCATAAGTTTTAAAACTCCAAAAGGTATAAAAAAAAAATTAGATATGTAGATGATGATTTAGTCATTATAGATGAAAACAGTTGTCCTCAATAAATTCTTAACCCTCTTAATAATAAATTACAAGATATATAATTTACAGTTGAAGAAGAAGAAAAAGAAAACGTTCATATTAATTTCTTAGATATTACCATAATAAAAACTTATCGGAAGATCCAAATTTAAAATACATAGGAAACCTACATGCAGCAATACTTACGTTCATTGGTTTTCTAGCCATAGTGAGAAATATAAAGAGAAGCCCTTGTCATTTATTCTTTTTAAAAGCATTAAAAATATGTAGCCCTGAATTTTAATAACCATAAGAAATCAGCTTTAGCCATTGGGCTACCCAAAACAATTTATCTCCAAGGCGTTATCTAAAGCCAAGAAAACTTTTTATGATTCTACAAAATCTAAATTTAAAAAAGAAAATATATTAGTTCTTCCGACTGAACCTTCTGCAACAATCGTTTAGTATCTTGCAAACAATATTCAAATTGCTACTAAACAATATAACAACATTCGCTCCATTGTTTTCACAAAGCATAACATAAATAATAATACCCCACCGGCTTGTATATTTAAAATTAATTGCTTTGGAAATAAGGAATGTTACATAAGGGAAACCATAGATTTTTAGAGAAGAATGAAGCAACATGACTTTGACTTAAAAACGGGTCTACAAATTCTTCCTTGGTCCACCATCGAAGTCTGACAGGATATTTAATTAAACCTCCAAACTCTACTCCAATTTTAAAAGTAAGGGACATTCACAAGAGAAAATTTGGGGAAAGTTTCTGCATAAATAATACTGATAATTTTTTTAAATTTGGAGGAGAATTTAGGAAGGACTAATTTTTGAACAACTTGCTACAGAACTTCAAAACTTTTTCGAAAATGTCAACGTGATGGATTGAATGTTATATTAAAAAGATTAGAAAAAGATTTTCAGTCACCTATATACTGACATGTTTGCCCAGCTATATCCTTAGGAAAAAACCTAATAAAAAATGGTAATAATATTTCCAATAAAATAAAAAAGACTCAGAAAAATTATCTTTAATTAATATAAAAATATCACTGAAAGCATAGACTCTAAAAAAATTAAGTAATTAGAAAGAAATTAAAAAAGAAAATGAATTTTTTTTTTAACATGATTAAGGAAATAAAAGTATTTAACCAGTTTATCTTCATAAGTTTGTAAATAAAAATAATCACATTAGAGAGTAGAATATTGATTAAGAATTCCAGAGCGTACATCGATTTCAGGCCTACTAAGTCAGGTTATGATAATATGAACTTTTTGTTTGGTTAAATATACACAGAGAAAATCTATATACGGTATACTTCTATAAATCTTATCATACACCTGAAGCAAATCATGGTCCTAAAAAGAGCACGAAGCCCACTAATCTTTATTATAAGAAAGTCTATGGAATATTTTTAACTCTTTCAAGGAGGCTGTAACTATTTTTCCTAAGAGACTTGCCGGATTAAATTTCGTTTCATCTTTCCCTACCTTTTACATATATAATATTAATTTATAAATATTATTATTATTTTAAGTAATGTATATATTTATACTATATTATCTACTATAGTGATTTATATTTAATTTATACTAAAATAACTAATATAATAATAATAAATATAATATTTATTTATCTATAGTTAGTTATATTTATTTTTATATATTATTAATCTTAATAATATAATCAATAAATTACTCTTAATATATATTATATTAATATATAATATAAGTATGTATATAAATATAGTAATATAATATTTATTACTATTATACTTAAATTAATCTTATATTTATATATAGTGATAATATAGAGTAATTTTAATATTTAGATTTATATAATCATTTAATATATTTTTATTTAATCAATATATATAGCTATAATAATATAAGAATGCAGAAAATTGATTTTCATGAAATAGTAGGATAGAGAATCGAAGATAAATTGAGGGTTAGACCTTGGTAATAATCTAAAGCATTTTTTAGCAGCGCATGAAACCTGCAATGACATTATTTTATATGAATGATCAATGATACAAAATTAATTGTGAACGAATATGGAAATTATCATAAGCTTCTAATTACATAAGTATGGTATACCTTAATCATATCAGTTTTGAGTTCCCTGCTTGCTCTTGGGAAGGAAATAAGTGTACAATGATGGAAATATGGATCATAATATCTGCAGTTGGCGCTACCCCTTCCAATCCCAAGTGCTAATATGGGGGGTAAATGTTTAATAGTGATATTTATTTTTTATAATTGGTTGTTATAAGTGTGTAGTGGTAATAAATTTATCTAATGTGTTAGTGGTATAATTAGTGTTGTTATTTGCTATATGTGTAGTGTAAGATTATTAATTGTTGAATATTTTATTATATGTCAATTTTTTCTTTGTTTTTTTATATATTTGATTTATATAAATAGCGGCCGATAGCTCAGTGTTAGAGATCGCCTAACAAAGCGAGGGATCAGGTTCGCAAATGGTCGGGTGGGAGATGTGAGCTATTCTCTCCTTGGGCTGGCTCCGTCCTGCTGACGTTAAATGAGTACACCTCCTCCTTGATTAAGGAGGCTCTGTAGCCTCGTAGTGATTGTGTTTTTAGGACCGACCGGGCCGGAATTCTACCGCGCCGCGGGCGGCGGCCGGGGTGCTCTAATTTAGCCGGGGCCGGGCCGGGGCCGGGGGTTAGCTAAAATTAGAATATCTGAAAAAACACTGAAAGTCTTAAAAACTTAGGATGATTTAAAATATAGTTTTCAATTAATTAATATAAATTATAAAAAGGAATACATTTAATTAATTTCAATTTTAAATAGAATTTTTCGAAAGAAATGTTAAGAAAATATTGAGTTTCTAGAAAGAATACAGTTTATTAAATTATATATATAAGTATATAATATATATATATAATATATAATAATATATATATATATATATTATTTATTTAATAATACTATACTTATATATATACTAAATAGTATATAATGATTATCAGGTATATTATACTATACTTATAGTTATATATATAGTATATATATATATATATATATTATATCTATTATATTTACTATATATATATAATATAATATATGTATATATTAATATACTATATATTATTATATATTGATTAAATTAACTAGATTTCTATTAGTGATATCTTTACTTTAGAGAGGAAGCCCTTGGATTTCTTTTTTAGTGTTATGCTTTACGTCACTTTGTTTGATTACTAAAATATTATTAAATAATATTTAAATAATTTTTTAAAAAATAATTGGTTATAATATGCTTATTTCACCAGCCAATTAAAATGGAAAGATTATAATTATTCCAAAATTAATATTAAAAATAAATATAATATAAAAAATTTATTAATAAAATATGTATGTACACAAATAAAACAATTGTTAAAGACACTTTTTTATTAATGAAATAAATTTTAAAAGGAAAGCTAATTTT
>JABUQX010080063.1:0-28334 GCA_015478945.1 Trachelipus rathkii
CGATTATATATATATATTATATAATATATATATATAACATATATATAATTACCCAAACCATCACATGCATTAATAACTAAGTTTATGGTCACACATGCAATTCTAACATTAGATACTACATATAACCCCTAAAACCCGCCCAATTTTGGTTCGTCTTAAATATGTTATAAGATACTCCAACCCATCCATATTACCCATCCATCCTTTCTAAATGCTTGTAATCGAGTCACACTCCAACAACCTCTGTGGCAAGCCATAAGTCCAAAATTTTTAACAACGCTCATTACTGAATGCATCTTTCTTATATCAAGATGGCATGCCTTTCTAAATTTTCTTATCACTGTACCCTCTGTCACCGTCCTGCTCTACTAGAAAAATTTGTTGGTCTCCGTATTATCAATAGATGGTAAATATTTTGTAGACTTATGTATCGTTGATTCGATACTGAGAAAAAATATCGATATAATATATTAATTCTTTTATTTTTCCTCGGTAATCTAAAAAATCAATATTTTTATGTATTATTCAATAATTGGATATGTTTAGACAAAATGTATGTATAATATTAAAAAGAAAAAAGTAGAGTTTAATTTCCAAGACATAAATTTTTTTTGTAATGTAAAAATAGTATCAAAATTGAGATTTTTATTACTTGTATTAATACTAATTACCATACCAAATTAAAACCAAATGGAATGGATTCAACCTTTAAATATATATATATTTTATATATAATATATTTATATATATATATATATATATAATATTAATATATATATATATATTAATATAATATTAATATTAAGGTTTTATATATATATTTAAGGACCTAAGATTGTTGAGCATTAGCTTATTTCGAATAATATACTAAAAATATTGATTTGTTTTTCAATAAGTTTTTTTTAAATTCAACCCCATAGAAATAAATGGGAAGGTAAATTCGAACCAAATCATTATATATATATATATATATAATATTATATATATATATTATATATACTATAATATATATATATATATATATAATATATATATATTTATATATATATAATTTTTATATTATATATATGGCTCTAACTTAGTTTGTCTGACCTTTGATCTCAATATATATATATATAATATATATATTATATATAATATATAATATATATATATATATATGATATATATTATATAATATATATAATATATATATATATATATCAGCGATGGGGGAGTCCTAAAAAAAATGAAATCGACTTCCGACTCTGGACTCCCCAGATGTCGATATACAAAACAAACCGACTATAGCATAAGGATCTCTTAAAGAGTCGATATTTTTTGAATTAATAAGTTCTTTCGCAAGAGTACGTGTGCAGGAATAATTGAAATACATGCAACATTTTGACTTACCAATATTTTAACCTTTTTTATTTAGATTTTAAAACATAAATATCTAAATGTACTTTGAAAAAGTAGGTTAAATGTATTTAAAATTACAGAAGTTAGTTTTAACAAAAGGCAATTTTCGATAAGCTTTTTTAAGTGGTTTAAAGGTATTATTGATTTTTTTTTTTTTTTCCTGGTTTAAGGCATTCGTTTGTATTATTTTTAATATTTCAATGACTATATATTATATATATAATATATATATATTTATTATAATATATATATTATATATATATATTTATATATATATATATATAATTAGCTTATTATATAACTATATATATATATCAGGGATGGGGATACGTCAAAGTTCGGGGAGTCACGCGTCTTCAAGTGGTTAAAGAGCTAGAGTCGGGACGTCGATTCCCAAAAAGGTCGGAGTCAGGAGTCGATTTTAAAAAAAAAACGACTCCTATCGACTCCCAACAAAACAATTTTGTATAAACATTTCACACAAAAATTTGGAAAAATTAATTAATATTTTTTATTTAAAAGTTCGAGTGACATTATTTTATTTTGACGTGGTTTATAGCATATTTTAAGCGTTTATTTTTTATTTTTTCCTTATCAAAAGAAAAAAAAAATTTTCCAGCGATATTTTAACATTTTCTTTGGTATTTTTTCTTCCTGAGTCCGAATAGGCTAAATTTTTCTTCGAGAAACCAGTAGGTTTAGTCCCCTTACTGCCCAAAATGTATTCTAAATTTCCAATAAACTACATTGGTGTATATTACAACACATATATATATTATATATACAATTATATATATAGGTTATATATATATATATATATATATTATATATATATTATATATAGTATATATATATATTATATATATTTATAATTATATATATATATTATATATATATATTTATTATGATTATATAGGCCCTATATATAATATTATATATATATATATATATATTAATATATTATATAAGATATATATATATATATATTATATAATATATATAATTATATGATATATATATATACGTATATCATATATATATTTATTCTATATTTATATATATATAATATTATATTATATAATGTTATATTATATATTAGTATATATATATATTATATATATATATAGTATAATATATTATATTTATATATAAGTATATTATATATATATATATATATAATTATTTATAGATTCATATGTTAGTTACGAACTGCCCGCTCTCTTCTAGGAGGGGGGATTCGCGTCCACTCTAAATAATAAAACAAAATACTATTAAAAAAAATTAATAATAAAAAAACAATTTTTTCGCTCATTTAATAGACGGTTTTATACTTCAAGTTTTATCTAGATCATCTTTAATTCTAGAAAAAGTATTTATCTTATATTAAAAATTGTTAGAAATTCTAGGTCAAAATGTCCTTCAATAGGTATTTCATTTTCTGAAAAAATCGTGAGTTTTTTAACTTTGTTATAAAAGTTGAAAGACTGTATTATGATTTTAATTATTATTTTTAGTTAAATACAATCGAGTATGTTTTCTTTAAACTGGCAAAGTAAATTTTTTGATCAAAACAGTATTCAGTCGACAAAATCACTGGGCCTAACGTTGGTCCGATTCACCCCCCGCCAGCGTAAATATTTGATGGAGGGGTTGACTCGGACCACCCATCTGTCAATTTTTAATTCTACGTAAAATGATAATCGTTTAGTAGAATCGTTTATCACTCACTATGGAAAAAAAATTACTATATTAAGTGAAAATTTTTAAAAAGATGAAATTTTTAAATAAAAAAAAAAACGAATTCAAAAAGATAAGTGTTCAAAATTTATTGAGCGGAGAGGGATGAATCGGACCACCTTATTTTTATTCTTCTTTTATTTATAATATTTTAAGTCCTTTTTCAGAAAACAACCTGAATATTTAAGTACTATTTTATTTTTTCATTATTTATTTCTTACATATATATTATATTATTTTATATTATAGTATATATATATAATATATTATTATTATATAATTATATATACTATATATACAATATAATTATATATATATATTATATATATTATATCTTATATTATTATATATATATTATTATTATACCCATTTATTATAATATATTATTATTAATAAATATAATATTATATATATATATAATATAATTATACTATATTTTATATATATTATAAATATATATAATAGCTATTTATATATATATATATATAATACGGTATATATATATTTAATTTATCATTTTAGCGTTCGTTTATTATTGGCGAATTTCAATGATAAATTCAATATAGTTTTACGTAAAAATTAAAATATTAAAATTGAATATTTATACGTAAAAGACGAATTTAAACAGATGGTTCGATTCATCACCCCTCAGATGGTGGTCCGCTTCACCCTCCAAGGTCAGGCTGAAGGAGCTTTAATAAAACTTAAAAAAACTTTGTATTATTATAATTCACATTTTATTATTTTTTTTGTGTGCTTATCGAAACCGACTATAGGGCCGTTGATTACAAAAAAAAAAAAAAATTCCAAAAAAGTGCATTATAGGGGAGAGTCGGGAAGACAATTTTATGCCTAAGGTTTGCGTCGAGTCCACCCCGCCCGACGCATTATATAATTATATATATATATTATAACTATATATATATATTAATATATATATTATATATAATTATTATATATATATATATATTATATAATGATATTATAGATATATATATATATATATCATATATATTTATATATATATATATATTAGTGTGATGTCACCGATATACATTTTTAATGTATCAGTATCAGCAATTTTGAGAGTAGGAGTATCATGTAAATAATTTTGCCAGATACCACCACCATTTTGCGTGTCTATTTGAATTGAATTTCGATAATATTAATATATATATATATACCGTTAATATATATATAATATATATTATATTATATATATTATATAATATATATATATATATATATTATATATTATATATTTAATACTAATATATACTATATATATATATATATTATATATATATTATATATATATATATATAATATATATATATATAATAATATATATATATATATATACTTGGTATAATATAATATAGTTATATATATATTAAGTATTAGTATTCCTTTAAATAATAAATAATAACTTAATAAATTTCATGAATATATATAACCTATAATTATATATATATATGTATTAGTTTTTAGTATTGTAAGTATTGATATATATAATATATATATATTATATAAATAATAAATAATAAATATATATATATACCGGTATATATCTATATATACTAATATATATTATAATATACAAATAAATATAAAAATATATAATATATAATAAAATATAATATAATAATATAAATATATAAAAATATATAAATTAATATAACTGTAAAAATGGAAAAAAAAAAAAATGACGTAAATTCGGTCCAGTTGGAGCTATATCAGTCTACGTGGGCTATATCAGATCTACGAAAGGGATTTTGGCGGCGATTCAGTCTATCGTGGGGCAATTCGGTCCAGTGCTCAAAATAGCCTTTACAATGTAAAATAATGTGGTTTTATGTTATGTAATGTATTTTTATGTCTTAGGTATTAACTTTTTATGAAACCTTTAATTTTAAGTCCATTAATTTTTGAATTTTTATTTTTTTCCCCATAGCACTGATAAAATCTGGTAACATTTTTAGGCTTATTGCTAGAATTCATACAGGTCAAATAATTTTACTACAGTATTTGGTTAACCAGAATAGTACTTAAAAATAGGTTGTTCATAATGCTTAATGCAATCGTTGGAGTTATTCAGGTATATTTAAGTGGTAAATTGTTTTTATTATAAAAATTCGGTTATACATGGCCCTGGCAATTTCGGTCCATTGGTTATTTTTTTCTCTTTTTTAAAAGAATTAATTCTGTTCGGAGCAGAGCACAAGAAGAATTAAGGAAATTGCTTACGTTTGGTAAGCATTTTTTTTACTCGTATTTTGCTGTTTTTTATCAAAAACGAACTCAATATACTTCTGATACATTTTATTTAGTTTTCTTAACCATTTTCTTAATAATATTGTTTAATTTACTTCTTATGTCTAATGATAATTATATACTTCTTTTATAAGTTACGCTTGAGTTGTTTCGGTTCATTTTTGTCAACATTTCGCATAAATCGTAAAAATAACTTCTCACCAAACGTTTAAAGAATTTCCTTTAATTTCGTTTTTTAATATAGAATATAAAAGAGTTAATATACAACCTTACAGAATTTAAGGAAATTCGCGTTACCTTCTCTAGTCGGGGAGCTTTTTTCTTACGATTTTTGACCTAAAATTGGCAAAAAAAACGAACGCAAACTCGGAACATTTTATTATGTTTTCGAACCAATTTCTTTCCAAATAATATCGTGTAATCCATTTATGTTTAAAAATGAAAAATGACTTATCATAGTTTATCAATTAAAACACTTTAATGAGGATTCTTAGGAATGTGAAAATTGAAGTGGACCGATTTGCCCCATCCCCCAAAATCATGGGGGCAATTCGGTCCACGTTATTTATCGGCTTCTAACATTAATCCTATACTATATATACCAATACAATTATACTAATTCTACTCCCAAAGGATAACATCAACATATTAAAAAAAAAATTTCGGAAAAAAAAAAAAAAAAATAGTCCTATAAACCTTAGGCATTTTGCGTTATTTTACCCTCTTGATTTGCTTTTCCGAATGCCCCATTTACGATATTCTTTAAATATTTATTATTTATATTAAATAATAAATAAATCTAACTATACAATTAATAAATACTCTAATATTATATATATTAGTATATAATATTATATAGTTATATATATATGTATATATAAACTATAAACTGGAATAGTCTACCATGTCAAAGAGATATATATAAGTATATAAGATAATAATGATATATATATATATATATATATACCGAGTATATTAATATATTATTAGTATATATATATAGTATAATAATATAATATATATATTATATATATATATATATATAATATATATATATATAATATTATTAATATATAATATATATATTATTATAAATATATAATTATAAAGCGTCGCCGGCGGTAAGGTTGACTTGACAACCACATTAGGGCATTATAAGTCTGTTCTCTACCGACTCTCCTAACCTAAATGCACTATTTTTGGGATTTATTTTTTTTTTTGTAAATCACTGCCCTATAGTCGTTGTCATAAGCACTTACAAAATAAAATATTATTAATTGTATTCTATTAAATATATAGTTTTAGTTTAGTAAGTTTGAATAAGCGCTGAAGTCAGTGCACCTGACCGTGGAGGGTGCGTGAAGCGGGATAACCACCATGAGGGTTAGGTGACTCGGACCATCTGTTTTAAATTCGTCTTACACTTTTACGTATTAAAAATTCAATTATTATATTTATAATTTTTATCATTAAATATAATAATAGTTATGTTATCAATAATTAAAAATTTCGAGGTAAATAAGTAAATTAAAAAATGTAACAAATAATAAATAAAATACGAATATCAATTATAAAGGTGCTACTGCATTCAGAAGATCTTCTGGATGACCAAAATATGCGTTTTTTTTTTAATTAAAATTTAATTTTTTAAAAAATTTATTCACTTATGTTGAAGTAATTTTTTATTACAGATTTAAATTTAATAATTTAATTATTTATTAATGTAGATTAAAATATTTTAAATAATAATAACGTAAAATACGAAAAAACAATGGTGGTCCGATCCGAGTCACCCCTCCATAAATTTTTACTTGAGCTGAGGTGGATGAATCGTGACCAAGTTAGGCCCCATTTTTTGGCCACTAATACTGCTTGGATCTTATAAATTTACTGCCAGTTTAAGAACTAAACAATATCAAATCGAGTGTATCACACTGAAAAAAATAAAATAATTATAAATATCGATTCGACTATTTTTGATTTATAACGTAGTTTAATAAACTGCCTTAGTTAAATAGTTGTGAATTAATTTAATAGTGAAGGATAGTTTAGTCCACTTTTTTTCCTCATAATTCATATATTTTTAATAAACATTATATAATAAAAAAACTTATTCGTACACAAAATATAAAAAGCAGACAAAAAAAATCAGAACAAACCAAGCCAGTTACTTCCGCTGGCCTTATTAAATGCACTGCGAAATTTTTTTATTTTTTTTTATCACTATACTTATTTCTTTATTTTATATTTTAGAAGGTTGACGAATCACCCGCTCCTTTAAAGAGGCGGAAACCTGGTCAGCCGCCGCCCGACGCTTATATATAATCGATATTGTTTTTGTGGCGGCTTGAACTCCTAAAGAATATAGTAAGGTTTGACCCTCAACGTCTATTACAAAAAAAAGGGCCAAAATAAAAGAAAAAGAATTTAGTTTACTATCATATTATAATGGTTTTTAGTACTTATATATTTTCATTGTGGTATTCATTTATATGCTTGTAATTTTATTTTTTTTTTGCTGAAGATAGTAAAAAATATTTGTATATTTTAATAAATGTTTGTGACAGTATATTAGTATATTATATTATTATGTATATTATATGGAGATGAAGCAATGGAATTGAAAACTAATCCGCGAAAGTTGGTGTCTGATAGTTCTCATATGCGTAGGTACTAACCATTAGGCTTGTTATGTGAATTATCAGTAGGCTGTTATATCCGCATTTAAAACTTTTGCAGAGTTGTTCTTACGGAAAATTGTAATTCGTAAGATAATGTAACAACTCAGACGGGCCACAACTTGAAATCTGTTTCGTCCGTCTGAGTAACACCAAGCATTTCCACATAAATTCATGACCACCCACAACTTTCCCACAGAGTAACTAAAAAAAACGGTGGCTAAATTGTTGGAGGTCACGAATTTATATGGAAACACTTTATATGGCATGTTACAATATAGTTTGACAATTTAAATCCAACGTCACTCTGAGGGTCACTAACCACCCATACCTTCATCATCACAATTTTATGGTTAAGCTGTGGTACGTGTGAGCTGCGTCTTAATCTTGTGAAATTTAGTTTGCACTACTAACTTGCCATTTTAAAATGTTATATAGGGAGAGGATGAAGTATGTACAACCTTTGATTGCGTTAGAGCTCTTGCATAAAGGAAATCCTATGATTTTTTTTCACAGAATTTATCTAAATGGAAAAAATTGTCCGCTCATGGTTGGATATTTTCAAGTTTCCATTTTTTTTTCATGTCAGTTTCCTGGTTTGCTACTTTTTTGGTTTCTTTTCAGAGGTTCTATTATTTTTTTTTCGTCACGAAATGAGCAAAAGGCAGTATTAAACTTGACTTTGGTTTGCAGTTTTTTCCCGTTTTTTTTAATTACTTTTGGTTCCTGATATTTTTGTTTACACTTTGTTAAATTTTTATTCTCATTTCTTGTTGATTCTACTTCCTTTCATTTTACAAAATAATTTTTAGTACACCATCCAAATGAAGAAGAAGAAGAAAGAAGAGGAAAGAGGAAGAAAGAAGAAGAAGAAAAGTCAAAAATTTTATACAAAAATTTTAAATTCAAAAGGATTTAGTCGGGTTTTATAATGCTTTTTTATGTATTTTTATAAAAAGAAATTTAGTCTTTTGTCGAAAGGTCATAAAACAAGCTTCAATGTGGGGGGAACAGCGATTCCGGGGGGGGGGAGAAATTCAAACTTCAAAAAGACCCCCCCACCCCCTCCTCATCGTCCAGATATGTCAAGGAGTTTTTCAATAATTGATTTATTTATTTTTAATCAAGCAATCTTGACTTCAGAATTTACTGGCCGTTGAAATAACAACAACAACAAAAAAGACGACGACAACGTCGTTAAGAACAAAAACAATAACAACGTTAAGAACAACAACAACAATAACGTTATGCACCAATAGTAATCAAAACAACAACCAACCAAGCCCCAACCAACCAACAACATAATACATTACATAAAAACATCGGTAAATAATAATAATAATTAATAATAATAATAATAATAATAATAATAATAATAAGAATAATAATAATAATAATAATAAGTAAAAATATAAACCCTAATAATTACATAATAATAATATTTCGAGATAGTTGTATTTTATTGTTTTGTTCATCTTTGAGGTTATATTGAAATTAAAAAAAATTTTTTTTTTTTTAGAAGAAACCATAAAATGGCTCCCTCCACTTTTCTTTCTCTCTCTCTCTCTCTCTCTCTCTCTCTCTCTCTCTCTCTCTCTCTCTCTCTCTCTCTCTCTCTCTCTAGCGAATACACACACCACAACACACACACACATACACATACACAAACGCACACGCGCGCGCGCACACATACACACCCTAAATATATATATATATATAGTATATATATATAATATATTTATATATATATATATATATATTATAATATATATATTTACATGTTATATTATTATGCAATATTTGTGCAGGATAGACTTTTGTTATTAGATATATATTGGGTATATTCTCTATATATATATAGATATATATATACTATATAATATATATATATATATATATATATATATATATATTATATAATTATCTATATATATATATATATATATATTATATATATTATGCTTTTTTGTGTGATTTGATGTCCTACTTTTTTATATTTTTTATTTATATTTTTATTTATTTCTTTATTTAATTTTATATTTTTGTATCTTTATTTATATTTATTTTTTGGAATGAGGTTCATTTTCTTCCTTCTCCACTTGTTCAGTTTTATATAATTTATTTTTCTAATATATATATATATATATATATATATATATATATATATATATATATATATATATATATATATTATATATATTATATATATATATATATATATATATATATATATATATATATATTAATAAATTATGGTAGTTTTAGCAGTAGTAAAGTAATAACTATATTAGTTTAAATTGGTATTAGTAGTAGTAATAGCTAGTTATGATAGTTTTATTAGTAGTAATAGTATTAAATATAGTTTTTTATAGTAGAAATAACTATAGTAGCATTAATACTTATAGTATCTAGTTGTGACAGTTTTATTAGTTGTCATTGCAGTTTTACTTGTTTAAAAAAATATATAGTTGTTTTAGTAGTATCAATAGTAGCTAGTTATGTTATTATTTTTAGTAGTAGTAATAACACTTATAGTAGGTTTAGTAGTGGTCATATCTAGTTATGGTATTGTTATTATTAATGGTAGTTATAATAGTAGTAGTGATTTTAGTAGAGGTTATAATAGCTGGTTATGGTAGTTTTGTTAATAGTAATAATAATAATAGTAGCGGTTACGGTAGCTAGTTATGTGCTTTTTATTAGTAGTAATAATAATAAAGGCGTGCCCTCTGACCTCCCGTAATGAGTTCTTAAGATCTATTTTTTTTTGTCTGTTTTTTTTTATTATTTTTATTACTGTTATCGCCCCATTGAAAGACTCTTTTCTCCAGCCTTTATTGGACCCTCGGGAAGAGGGGAGAGGGGGGGAGATCCTCGCTTGCATCTTTATATTTTTTCCCTGTCTCTCTTAAGTGTATATATATAAAGTAAAAATAAAAAGAATAAATCACACACAACACCTACAATATATATATATATATATATATATATATATATATATATATATATATATATATATATATATATATATATATATATATATATATATATATTTTTATATATATATATATATATATATTATAAATATAAAATTATAATAATTGTCATGTTTTTAGAATAGCTAGTGACATAATTGTTTATAATGGCAACGTTTGGCTTTAATAATATTAAAAGTGACATAATCGGTTAAGCGAGAGAGTCGCGAGGCAATGGACTAGGGTTCGTTCCCTTGCCCGGTTTATAGGTTGTAATTATCCAGAGCAGTTCTTTTCCATGAATAGCGCAATGCCCGTGAGAAGAAGTAGATAAAGAAGAGGAAGAAGAAAAAAAGAAAAAGAAGTAGTAAAAGAAAAAAAAGAAGAAAAAAAAGAAAAAAGAAAAAGAAGAAATAAAAGAAGAAAAAGGAAAAAGAAGAAGAAAAATAAGACGAAGGAAAAGAAGAAGAAGAAGAACTACTATTCCTACTCATGATTTTAACGGGATTAGTCTGTGATTTGTGTAATAAAATGTTAATACTTTATGTAGAATAGTCACTGACGCAAATAGTAATAATGATTATATTTCATGAAGAGTTCGTGATGTATGTAATAATAATAATAGTCAAATCAAAAAATATATTTTATTCTCACGATATTATTATATAACACTTATAACTAATCGTTAAAAATAGCAATTTAATATAAAAAAAAAAAGAAAATACATTGAGGAGAAATGGGCTTCTGATGGGGGACTGTTTTCGATCTTTAAGCCCATGAGATCTTATATTTTGTTTCGTGTTGAATTTTAATATTTAGGTAGAGAAATCATAAATTAAATCGGTTTGTATATGATATAATCCTAATAAGGTAGTCTATATTCAAAATAATAATAATAATAATAATAATAAAATTAATATACTAATAATAATAATAATAAATAAATTAAAAAAATAATTAATAAATAATAAATAAATAAATAATAATTAATTAATAATAATAATAATAATAATAATAATAATAATAATAATAATCGCTATAGGTAATTATCGTCATTAGTTTTAGAAATAAAACCGAGTGAAGGTAGAAATGTGCGTGTTAGCATTTTGATAAGAAGCTTTTGATATTTCAACGAAAGGACCCGATGGGGGGTGACTCCTGGATATTTTTAGGGATCTTATTCTACTCATCTGTGCCCTTATATAAAGATGGCCCTCCGAGATTTCGTTAGGGTGAATTTTGCTTTGTCTAGGGTAAGGGAATTTGTGTTGCGGAGATTGTTTTTCCTCACAGTTTGGTTCTGCATATTTATGTTAGTCGAAAGTTCATTTGTAGTTCCATTTATGACTGAAAGGGTGAAGATATCTTGAAGTTTTAGCTTTGAAAAATTTTTGAATAGTGGGCTTGTGTGTTCATAGATGTAGCGAGTATTACCCAAATTATCTTTTTCTGCTTGATGATTAGAGATTGTAGCAAGTATTCACTTGCACAGCACCGTACCGAAATACAGTGGAGTAGGTGAAGATAAGCAGGACAATAGTAAAGGTTTTTTAAAATATATTTTGGAACGAAGTTTCTTATCTTAAAGTATTCAGAGATTGAATAGGATAGTTTGCTAATAAGGACAATTTATGTTCTTTGAAGAAGAGTTTGTCATCGAAATAACACCTAATTAAACTTTGCAGCGTTGACCGATTTATGAATTAAATATCTTTTCCTCTTACAATTTAGTTGAACAGGGTTCTTTGATTTGTTGATATTGCTAGGTAATTTGTTTTTGTAAGTTTAGGGAAAGTCTGTTTACCTCTATACCTATGTTATAATGTTTTTCAGTTCATTGTTTACTTTGCAGCTGAGTGTGTCTATATTACGTTCTGATGTTAAGATTGCAGTGTCGGCAGTATATTGGGGAGTGTATTGAATTGTGTTGGAAGTCATATATATATATATTTTAGAAATAGCCCTACGAATAGAGAGGGACGGACACCTTGGGAAATGGAAGGGTGTGAGGATGATGCGCCTCCTAAACGAACGTATTGTGTCCGATCAGATAAGTATGACTGAAAGCATTTTAGTGAACCGTTAGTGATACTAAATCTTTCTAGTTTGTTTAAGAGTAAGTTGTGTGGAACTACATCGAATGCTTTGTAAAAATCTAGTAGTAATAGTATACATGTTTGTTTTTCGTTTAGTGCTTTTTTATAACTTTAAATTAAATCAAGAAGCATATCTGTGTTGTGGTTTTTGGTAAATCCAAACCGATTTTGTAAGAGAAGCTCATTTTCATACTAGTATTTGTTAAGTTGTGCGTGAACTTATATTTAAAATAATAATAATAATAATAATAATAATAATAATAATAATAATAATAATAATAATAATAATAATAATAATAATAATAATAATAATAATAATAATAATAATAATAATGGTAATAATAATAATAATAATAATAAAAATAATATTCATAATAATAATAATAATAATAATAATAATAATAATAATAATAATAATAATAATAATAATAATAATAATAATAAATAATAATAAAAAATATAATGAATCAAAAGTAATAATATAAGCAATAAAATATAATAATAATAATAATAATATAATATAATACTATATAATAATAAAAGCAAATAAGTAGCTAATAAATATCCATACTTTAATACAAAAGTCAATAATTGGTATCGTAATAACCGTAATAAATAACAGTAATAATACTAGAAATAATGCTATTGTTATTGTATCAACATTATTCATAATAATATTAATAATATATATATTATATTAATAGATAAATAATAAAAATAATTTTGTTCGTTGAATACCTATGCGACGCAAATAATAATAATTGCATTTGTTTTGTTTTTTTAAGAATTTTTGATGTATGTTAATAACAATAACTTTTTTTTCGTATAATACAAAAATAAGAAATTTTCGGTCTAATTCTCTCTTTTTATTAAAAAAAAATTTAATTTATTTTTAATCATTTTATTAATTAATTTTATTAATTTTATTAATTAATTTTTAATTATTTTATTTTTTTATATAATACTTTAGTAATATTAGTATTTATTTCAGCTTTTATATTTTAATTATTATAATTAAACTTAAATATATTATGTTTATTACTATTACTGGTTATTTATTAATTTTTTTTATTCATTTTTTTTATTTATTTATTTATTTTATTTATTTATTTTTATTGGTAGATCTAGTAGTGATAATGTTTTTTTTAGTGGTTTCCTTTTGTTTCGATAGTAATAATGCTGTTGATATTATTAATTATTATTAGTAGTAGTTAGTAGTAGTACACGTTACTTCTAGATCTATATTTTTATACCTACTCAATTAAAGTAATAATTTCTAAGTTTATTTAAGCATACATTATTATTATTATTATTATTATTATTATTATTATTATTATTATTATTATTATTATTATTATTATTATTATTATTACTTATGAAATATAGTTTTATGTGGAATGAAAACAAATTCAGTGGCTATTATAGTTACCTGCTCTCTAAACCCCCCCCCCATCCCCTTTCTCCCTCCCTCCCTCATATTCCCCCATTTTTAACCCCTCACCCCCACATACCTTCCCCCACTTTTAATATCACTAACCCTCATTCTCCTCCATTCATTAACCTTGAATGAATAGCGTTATATCCCTTTTTATCGCTTATGTATATAATGTGTGTGTGTGTGTGTGTGTGTGTGTGTGTGTGTGTGTGTGTGTGTGCGCGCGCCGTGTGTGTGTGTTTCTTTTAGTCTCGTGTGTAAATACGTACGTACATACATACTTAAGGGTTTTGAAATTTGTTAGCATATTATTATTATTATTATTATTATTATTATTATTATTATTATTATTATTATTATTATTATTATTATTATTATTATTATTATTATTATTATTATTATATTATTATTATTATTATTATTATTATTATTATTATTATTATTATTATTATTTATGTTTTCAAGTTAGAGTTTAAATACAGATATGCTAGGAATGACCGAACCACTTGGTGCAACGCGACGCAATTCCATCTTCCCGATGCGGTGCGGTGCGTTGCCGATGCGGTGCGTTGCGTTGCGTTGCGGTGCGGTGCGGCGATAAAAATTTCGGTGCTCAGCTAACCCTACATAAGACATTCTAATGAACATTTTTAGCCAACATTATTATTAGTTCAGTCGCCTGATTGAAATATTAGGTTATACTGGTTGAAAATTCCTGGTAATAATTTCCTGTGTGAATAAGATATATTTTTTTATTTTTATTTTTTTAGTGATAATGTTATATGATAATTCCTTTACGTTGCCTAATTTAAAAGCGCTGTGAAATTCTATTTCAGCGAATCAAATTTTTTGCCTGAAGAGTTGCCGAGTACTAATTTAAGATAGTTGCGGGATATCTATTTAAGGTTCCTTAAAAGATGGGATTCAATATTATAGATAGTTAAAGAATGCCCAAAGGGTATATCTTTGCTTCTCTCCGTCCCATCCTCCACCGAACTCTTAACACACACTGTAACCCCCCCTCTACCTACTTTTATATTTTTCCGCGTCATGTTCTACGAATATTTAAGTAAGCAGACGCCAGATTTCCAAAAGTGCCCTTTATAAAAATTATATATATATATATATATATAAAATATAAATATTTTTATATAATAATAATATATATATATATATATATATATATATATATATATATATATATATATATATATATATATATTAATATATATATTATATATATATATATATGGTCAGTGTCTAAAGCTGACATCATGTAACTCGAGAACGGCAGCACCTACAGTAAAAACAAATTATAAATTTGGAATCAGCGGAAAATTCTAAGGAGGGGTTTTTATTTTTTTTATTTTTTTTTTATTCGTGGGAAATATTTAAAACAAATTTTTTACTCATTTAGGGGGGCTCAGCCGCGGGGACCCGGGATGACGAGAGACCCCGACTCCCCTGCCATCTTGCGGTTTACCCTATTGTAATTCCTTTAGTAAAAAAAAGTAATTTTCTTTCCCTTTGCACTTGGTAAATTTTAAAACGAAGGGAATACATAGGGTAAACCGCAAAAGATGGCAGGAGTCGGGGTCTCTCGGCCTCCCGGTGGACGACGGGATGCTCTGTCTCCTGTCGGCTCGAGCCACCTAAATGGGGGAAATTTTTTTTTTTAAATTATTTCCAACGAATAAATGAAAAAAAAAAAATAAAATAAAAAATAAAAACCCCTCCTTAGATTTTTCCGCTGATTCCAAATATATAATTTTTTTTACTGTACTTGCTGCCGCTCTCGGGTTACATGATGTCCAGCTTTACGACACTGGACCATATTATATATATATATATATATATATATAATATATATATATATCTATTATAATATATATATATATATATTATATATATATATATTATATATATATATATATATATATATATATATATATATATATTATAATATAATATATATATATATATATATATATATATATTCTAACGACTGGAGTAGCAGGTTTTTTTTTCGGTGGGTGATGGTGCTGAATTGTCCCAAATATCGTTTTTTTTCTACTTTTTACTTTTTTTTATTGCTTTTATTTAAAAATTTTGATTTGATAAAAATATTTTTGGGAGGAAGGGGTGCCGTTGCAACTCAATCAACCTCCCCTGCTTCCTACCCCACTGCTTTTATTAACCTTTGCTATTCATAAACTACATTTTCATGATTAATTGAAAAGGTCGACGCGAATCAGTAAAACTTGTTTTTTGAGTAATATTTCATTTTAACTTTTTTGTGAGTGATTTTGGTGAAATGTATATCAGGAAAATTAAGTACTGCATTTACTGTAATGATTGTAATCAGATGGAAAGGTATTGCATTAGTGTAATGACTGTAAACAGATTAACTATATAAGCTGTAAAAAGATACTACATTTAATATAATGACTGTAAACATAAAAATATGTACTATAATTACTGTAATGACTGTAAACAGATAACTGGCTATATAAGCAGTAAAAAGATACTACATTTAATATAATGACTGTAAACATAAAAATATGTACTATATTTACTGTAATGACTGTAAACATAAAAATATGTACTATATTTACTGTAATGACTGTAGACATAAAAATATGTACTATATTTACTGTAATGACTGCAAGCATAAAAATATGTACTGTAATGACTATAGACATAAAAATATGTACTATATTTACTGTAATGACTGCAAGCATAAAAACATGTACTATATTTACTGTAATGACTGTAAACATAAAAATATGTACTATATTTACTTATTGTAATGATTGTAAACAGATGACCGGCTATATAAGCAGTAAAAAGGTACTTCATTTACTATAATGATTGTAAACGACTCCAAAAAAGTAACTGTTTAAGTATTTGCCTAACTGTAAACTGTTTAAGTATTTGCATGACTGTAAACTGTTTAAGTATTTTGCATGATTCTAAACTGTTTTAACGTATTTGCATGAGCTGGTAAACTGTTTAAGTATTTGCATGACTGTTAAAGCAAAAGTATTTTGCTAACTAAACTGTTTAGTATTTTGGTGCATGGACTGTTAAACTTAATGTGAAACCAAATTACATTGAGAAACGTGTTCAGACTTAACGATTGTAAACGCGCAATAAGTGTAGCAAGCTGTAAAAATACTAGTGTAGGACGCAATATTTAAGTACAGGGGGTCCTCCAAATATATTTAGCCTATGGGCCACACGGAACTCCTCCACTAAGTTTTAAGGGCCAAATCCAGTAGGTTTCATACCCAATCTCCAAAAGTTTGAATTCGGAGAGACAAGAACGATTGATAAGCGAAAATATAGATGGCGACAGTTTTGTATTGCGACTAAATAGTTTCTTACAGTGTGTTTAATATTGTTAGTGTTTAAGAGAAGTAATTAAAAGTGTCTTAAAGATGAAACCAGTGCATTATACTGAGGGTCGGATTGGTGAAACTCGCGGGCGCGGTCGTTTTTTGAAACCTGGCTAAGACAAAAATAAATTATTTTTTTAATTCTATAACAGTATAGGCTACACAAGTAAACGGATAAAAAACAATTACATTAATTAATAAATAATTTTAATTCAATTCTTTTTTTTTTTTTTTGATTAATTGAAAAGGTCGACGCGAATCAGTAAAACTTGTTTTTTGAGTAATATTTCATTTTAACTTTTTTGTGAGTGATTTTGGTGAAATGTATATCAGGAAAATTAAGTACTGCATTTACTGTAATGATTGTAATCAGATGGAAAGGTATTGCATTAGTGTAATGACTGTAAACAGATGACTGGCTATATAAGCAGTAAAAAGATACTACATTTAATATAATGACTGTAAACATAAAAATATGTACTATATTTACTGTAATGACTGTAAACAGATAACTGGCTATATAAGCAGTAAAAAGATACTACATTTAATATAATGACTGTAAACATAAAAATATTAACTATTTTTTTAAAGTCATTACCACGTAATTAGTTATATTTTTTCATGTTTTAAGTTATTATTATTTAAATGTAGTATCTTTTACTCTTAATATAATCCAGTCATCTGTTTAACGTCATTACAGTAGTAAATTATAGTATATTTTATGTTTTACAGTCATTTTAGTATCTAAATTGTTAGTATCTTTTTTACTACTTATAACTTGTCATCTGTTTTAAGGTGCATTTCCCTAAATGCAGTTTTTCATCCTGATTACAATCATTAAGTAAATGCAGTTATATACTTTTCTTTATAATATATTAATTTAATTTTCTGATATATTTTCTGATAAAATTTTCCAAATAGAGCAGTTGCAAAATGGATATTATTAAAAAACAAGTTTTATTGATTGCGTCGACCTTTTCAATAATCATGAAATGTAGTTTTTGAATAGCAAAGGTTAATAAGCAGTGGGGTAGAAGAGGGGACGGTGATGAAGGTTTGCAGAAGGGACCTTCCAAATATTTTATTAAATCAAATTTAAATAAAGCCAATAAAAAAGTAAAAGAGAAAAAAAACTATTTTGGGGATTCAGAGCTCCTCCCACTAGAAAACAAACCTGCTACTTCGCAGTCGTTTACGCTATATATTGAGGTTATATGTTATATATCGATATATTATATAGTATAAATATATATATTATATATTATTATATATATATATTAATATATATTTATATATATATATATTATATATATATATATTATATATACTATATATATCTATATATCATATACTATATATACTATATCATACGTCAGTGTCAGTGATCTAAAGCCTGAACTCCAATGTAACGTCCGAGAGCGGCAGCACAAGTCAGGTAAAAAACATTATATAATTTGGAATCAGCGGAAAAAATTAAGGAGGGGGTTTTTTTTTTTACTTTTATTTTTTTTTTTTTTTCATTTATTCCATTGGAAATATTTAATAAATAAATGTTCCTGACCATTTTAGGTGGCCTCGAGCGAAGCGAGACGAGCATCCCCGTCGTCACGGGAAGGCCGAGAGACCGCCGATCCCTGCGATCTTTTTGCGTTTACCCTACTGTTATTCTTTAGTTAAGTACTAAAGTGCAAAGGGAAAGTAAAAATTACTTTTTTTTAACCTAAGGAATACAATAGGGTAAACCGCAAGCTGGACATGAAAAGGAAAGGAGGAGTCGGGTCTCTCGTCATGCCCGGTGATCCCCGTCGCTCGAGCCTAATGAGAGTAAAATTTGTTTTAAATATTTCCCAAATAAAAACAGAATAAAAAAAAATAACAAACCGCCTCTTAGAATTTTCCGGTGATGTCAAAATATATAATTTTGTTTACTGTGGGGTCGCGCACCGTTTAGCAGGAACACCAGAGTTACGAGATGAGATGTTTAGTCGAGCTATTTTATGACAACTGACATATATTATATAGTATATATATATAATATAGTTATTATATATATATAGTTATATATATATTATTATATATATATATTATATTATATATATATATATATTATAATATATATATATATAATCATAATATTATATACTACTATACTACTATTCAGTATTAGATAGGTATTTAGGAAAAGGGCCACTTTTGTGGAAATAGGCGTCTGCTTATAATTAAATTATGCGTGAACATGAATGCGGATTAATATAAAGTAGGTGAAGAGAGGGGGGGGGGATGTCCACTTAGATGTGTGTTTGAAGTAGTGTTCAGTGAGAGCGGGATGTTGACGAGAGAGAAGGAAATTCTAATACCTATTTGAGGCGTATCTTTAACTATTCTATTTTTTGATCCTATACTTTTAAGGAACGTTAGGGATAGATATTCCGAAACTATCTTAATTATACATTGACAACTCTTCAGGCATAAAAATTTGATTCGCTGAAATAGAATTCGCAAAGCGCTTTTAAAATAGGCAAAGTAAGAAATTATATAATTTATGCGCTAAAAAAATAAATAAATATCTTATTAACTTTTAACAAAATATAACAGGAATTTTTAAGAGTATGATTAATATTTCAATCAGGCGACTAACTAATAATAAGGTTGGTAAATAATGTTCATTAGTATCGTCTATAGGGGTCTAGCTTGGGCCCGGATTTTTAATCACCGTACCGTAGCACTATTGATTCAATGCGCATGGGGCCTGCACACGACGGCAGCACGGGAGAGCTGGAATTGGATGCTGTTGCACAAATGGGTGGTCATTCCTGGCATATCTTGTATTTAAACCTTTAACCTGAAACAAATAATAATAATAATAGATAAATATAATATAATAATATATATAATAATAATAATAATATAATAATAATAAGTATAATAATAATAATTAATAATAAAAATAAAATATAATAAATAATAATATAATAATAATGATAATTAATATAAATGATATATAATATAATATAATTATTACTGATACGATTTCGATACCAGACGCTTTAGTATGTACGCTACGTATTACACACGAGACTAAAGAAACAACCAACGCGCGGGCGACACCAACACACACACAACACAATCACACCAACGAACACCACCACATTATATAACATAAAGCGATAAAAGGGATATAAGCTATTACTTCAAGGTTTGAATGGAGGAGAAATGAGGGATTAGTGATATTAAAAGTGGAAGGAAGGTATGTGAGGGAGCAGGTTTAAAAATGGGGATAGGGAAGTCTATTGAGGGAAGGAGGGGGAAGGGGAGGAGGTTTTTAGTAGAGCAGGTAAAGCTACGAGTAAAAAATGGTGTTTATTGACATAAAACTATATTTCAATGTAAATAATAATAAATAATAACAGTATAATAATAATATATTATTTATAAGTACACTATTAAGAAAATGAATAAGGGAAATAATATATTTTATAAGTTAAGAAATTATTATTTAATTGAGTAGGTATAAAAATAATATTATATTACGTACTATTATAATACTAACTACTTAATAAGTAATTAATAATATCAACAGCATTATTACTATCGAAACAAAAGGAACCACGTAAAAAAAAACACTATCACTATAAGAGCTACTAATAAATATAATATAAAAAATAAATAATAAAAAAATGATAAAAATTAATAAACAAAAAAATTCACTAAAACATAATATATTTAAGTTTAATTATTATTATTAATATAAATTTTAGAAAAATAAAAAATATTATATAAATATTTTAAAATAAAATAAAGATTTAACATATGTTATATAAAAATATTTAATATATAAATAAACAAATTTGACATCAAAATCAATGAGCCGAGAAAGAAGTATTTTATTACTTAGACTTTGGAAGTAAAGTCAGTGGGAAAATACTTCTGTAGGTGTGTTTGTGTTTGAATGTGTGTGTGTGTGCGAATGTGTGTGTGTGTTTGTGTAAATCCTATACGCTCTATGAACCCGACTTGTAAAGACGAAGAGCCTATGGCTAAAGGAAGAAAACCTGAAGAAGGGCTTTTTATTAATCGAAGTAGAGAAACCATTATTTAAACAAGTGACCATGGCTAGCTATCAAAAACGGCATAGATCTATCCACCTCACCCTCCATGGTAAACACGAATAATTGTGAGTCATGTGTCATGACACAAATTGGGGTAGCTCAACACTCTAATACTAAACTTGCTCAGTTGACAATTTTTTTTTTCCAACAGTGTCTTTTTGAACAAAATTTTCCATAATTAACATGTCAATTCTGACTTTCCTAAAACCCGCAACATTGAAGACGCTCTAACATTCCCTACCGAAAATATATATAAAGCATTAAATCAAAAGCAAACATTAGATTTCTCAAAACCATTTAACGTAATTTCACACAACCTACTTCTAAGCAAATTAGAAACACTTGAGTGTCACAGATGACTCACTACGTTGCTTCCAGTCATACTTATTTGATCGAACAATATACGATCGATCAGAAAACAATTTCCCAAGGGGTGTGCCTCAGGAATCCATTTTGGGGTACTTTTTTTTAAATACTTATAATATACCAAAGACTTTCGAAATTGTCACAATCTCTTACACTCACAAAATGCAAACGATACCGCTGTCTTAATATCTGATCGAGATAATCACATTTTAAACTCTAAAGTAAGCAATGAACTAAAATACATTATAACATGAGTAGTGCCAAACAGACTCTCCCTAAACTTAGCTTACCTTAGAAATCAAAAAATCAATGTTTATTTTAATATTAGAACAAAAGATGTAATCATAAATCTTTCGACAAGAAGCCACATTTTCTTCCCTTGCTTCAATTTCCCAAGATGTGCCTCAGAGATCTATTTTTGGGGACATTTTTTAAACATTTATGCTAATAATGTTTTCAATTCTTTACACTCAAAAAATGCAGATGAACTCCTATCTTAATTAATATCGGAACGAGATGTTGACATATTAAACGCTAAAGTACACAATGAACTGAAAACATTATAGCATGAGTAAAGGCAAACAGATTACTTTGTAATTACAAATAAAAAAATTCCTGTTTAACTAAATATTAGAGCAAAAGTTGTAATAAAAAAATCGTCTGCAAAATTATTAGGCGTTATTCTCAATCATAAACTCAATTTCAAAGAACGTACCAATAGTTTAGTAAGCAAGTTATCCTAATACAACAATATATTCCTAAAATTTAGAGACTTTGTTTCAAAATATATCTTAATTTTTTTTTTTTTATAGTCTTGTCTATCGTCATCTACTCCATTGTCTATCAATATGAGGTTGCGCGAGTGAGTACTTATTGCAGCCTTTGGAAATTCGAATAATTATTGCACAAAGTTTGTCATGAGATATATTCTGATGTTTCAAAGAGTAATGAAAGAAATTTTGCTCGTCCAACTCCTTAACAAATTTTTAAAAAGATTCGTCGAAAGCCTAAATGACTTGACCAAAACTGTTGATAAGTTTAATAATGTCATATTGGACAATTCTTCAGTTTACATTTTCACTGAAGAAAAGTAGAGCATAGTCTTCACTAGTAAAAACAGTTGTGGACCCTCCGCCATCACAGGTCAAGTTCATAGAGCATACTGGATTTGTTACGACTGGAATGCATTTTATTCAGAATTCAATACCTTATTAGGTGTTATGCATTCAGCTTATGCCATCCGTCTTTTCTGGCTAAGGCTATTAGTCCACTTCTTCTCAATCCATATATATAAACCCAATTGATTCTTTCCATGACTCCTAAAATGATGATCTATTTTTAAAATAACATAATTTGGTTCCTTTTGTCCACCCTTCATGACAAACTTTGCAAGATCTTTGTCCGTTTCCCCCCCCCCCTCTCCAGTGCGGTATGCATGGTAAACTTGTCAATTTCTCTACTATGGGCTCTACTGTGTTCGATTCACCCTACACGTTTTAAGTATGCTGATGCAAAGTTGGCTACACTGACAAAACTGGCCTACAATTCCAGAAAACACTTGGGAGTATTGCATAGAAAGGACAAACTCCTGACGAATCCAAAACATTCAGCTATGTAGCCACTTTTGGTGGATTGGTCTTCCTGCCTTCGTTTGTGATTTTGAGGAGCTGTATTCTGCCTCTTCAGAACTCGACAGATAGATTTTTGAGTATCTATACATTAATTTAGTAACTTATCCCCTGCACTCAATGGCAATGTCCCGTCTAATGCTCCCCACATTTTGTGACCCTTCAGTTTCCATTTTTCACTTTCGTCAGTTTTAAGTCCATTCAGCTATTGTTTTTAAGGTAAACTTCCAAGTAAGCACATATCTGAACGTGCCCGTAGACAAGAAGTAAATGAAGTTGGAGACACTTTGAGTTTAGTGGAACACACACATCACCACTTCTAGCTCACGAAGAATTGCAGCTCAACTTGAAATCCATCAAACAAGAGTTATCCGCACATTACACAAACAGGGCTTAATGTCCATACCACCTAAAGCGTAGCACGTAGAGCACCTCCAACCAGGTGACTATGCAATGTTGTCGATGGATAGTCGCCAATCTTTATTTGGTTCAATACATCCTTTTTACTGATGAAACAATATTTACTCGTAACGGCGTCAAAAATACCTGCAACTCTCATCGATGGTGTAACGAAAATACTCACAAAATAGTCGAATCAAATTTTAAGCAACGTTTTTCAGTTAACGTTTGGTGTGGGATTGTCGACAGTCATTTTATTGGTCCTTATATTATTGAAAATCTGCTAACAGGGGAACGTCATTTGGAATTTTTTGCAAAATATTTTACAAGGTTTATTAGAAGATATTCCTCTACACGTGCGACATGTAATGTACTATCAGCAAGACGAAACTCCTCCACATTGTGCTAGCTAAGTCGCACATTATTTAAATGAAACTTTCCACGAACGATGGTTGGTCACGGTGGCCTATTAGTTGGCCGCCAAGATCTCCAGAGCTAACACCACTGGATTTTTGTTTATGAAGCTGGTTTAAAAGTGAGATATACAAACAAAAGGTGAACATCGAGATTCACTAAATCGCCGTATGTTATATTCTTAAGAAAAGCGAGAAGAACTTAGAGATGAACACTTGCTACTCGAAAATGTGCCAGAAAATGCATAGAGGTCCATCGTAGCGCCTATGAAAATTTATTGTGAGAGAAATACCTTTCAAATAAACTTGACATGCAAATTCGACTAAGAATCTTAGTTGAATGATTATTCCCACCAAGATTCGATTTTGACAAATTTTGAATGATTCCAGCATAATCCTTACTAGGCCTGATGTTACATAACCTATTTCGTGATAACGATTGATTTAATCAATTATGCACAAGCCTGCTGGGTGAAATGGAATTCTACCTAGTATATACAATCACAACTGCTCAAGGTCAATATCTGGTACGACAGAGCAGAGCCTCGATGTAAATTTATGAAGACCAGCAAGTAGGAGAGAAAATTTGAGTACTGATAAGATTTTAGTAGCTTTTCTTGTCAACTCTGAAAGGAAGTAAAAACCCAATCCCTCAAATTCTATCATGCCTTTAATATAACCTTTTCAAATATAATTTTTAACACACACACACACACAGTGCAACACACACACACACAACACACATCACACACACACACACAACACACACAATCGCACACACAACACACACCACACACACACAACGCACACACAGTATATATATATATAGTATATTATATATATATACTATATAATATATATATATATATATTTATATATAATATCTATTATAAATACTATATATATATATGATTATATATAATATATATATATATAGTATAATATATATATATTATAATATATAGTCTTTACATTGAATGTTTTTACATGGGAAGGCAAGATATATATATATATCATATTATATATATATATATATATATAATATATATATTATATAATAATATATTTTTATATATATATATATATATATATATATATATAATATATATATATTATATATATATATATATATATTAGGAACTTATCTTAAAAGGGTAGTTAAGCGAATATATTCCTCCAAACGATGTATCGATTTTTTTTTCGATTATTTTCAAGGCAATAGACTAAGGTTGCCAATAACAGTTTTTTTTTCCTTTTTTTTTACTAAAGGATACCCAAGATTAAATCGCAGAAGATGGAAAGAGTCAGGGTCTCTTCGGCCTCAGCAGGTGACTGACGGGGGGACTTCCGCCCCTCTGGGTCCTCCGTCGTCTGAGCCCTTAAAAAAGAATAAAAAATAAATTATAAAAAAAATAACATATAATTAACATGAAATAAATAAAAAAGCAAACTTGTGGAAACTTCTCGGTTTTCTATATTGGAGTTTTAGCTAACACTTAACACTGCAGGGATGCACGAGCAAAGTTGTGCGATCTTCGATATCACGCCACTTAGAAAGTACAACTTTCTCAATAAATCAGATTCGCCTATATTAATATATATATATATATATATATATATATATATATTATATATATATATATATTATATTGATATATATAATATATAATATATATAATATAATATTAATATAATATATTATGTGTGTGTGTGGTGTGTGTGTGTGTGTGTTTGTGTGTTGTGTTTGTGTGTTGTGTGTGATGTGTGTGTGTTGTGTGTGCGATATCATCACCAATTACTTCACCCAATATTGTCTTTTCAATGTTTAAGAAAAATATTGTATGGGGACTAGACTTTTTATATACGTTATGAAAAATAAAATAAAAAATATTATATATGTTTTTTTTTCAAATATCATTGTATTTTTTATCAGATGCGTCAATAAGTAGCTTAAATTTAAGAACATTATGGATGCAATGTGTGTTGGTGGAATTTTTAAATTTATTTTTATATTGGGAATATATTATATATACTATATATTATATAATATATATATATATAAAAATTAATATATAATATTATATATATTATATTTATATATAATATTTATATATATATCATATATTATAATATATATTATATATATACTATATATATATATTATATATTATATGTAGATATATATATATATATTGTTAAATATTATATATATTATATATATTATATAATATATATATATATATAATATATATATATATATATATTTATATATCTATATTATATATATTATTATATATATGTTATTATATATATATATATTATATATATTTATATTATATATATATATAAAATATAATATATATATATTCATATATATATATATATATAGTATATATATATATAAATTAATTAGAAATGCAAGTGTAATATTCCCAGAAAATTAAAAAAAAAAAACAATTTATGGCAATATTAATGACCTGGAGAGTACGACAGTGGGAGCTCGCTTCCATTTATATCATTGCAGTCTAGGATATATTATTAACTTTCCTCTTATGTATATGTAAGTAGTGAAAGTTAGCAGTCATAGGAGGCAAAAGCAATACTATAAGATTCATTTTTGGTTTTTTATATTTCTTTAAGATTTGTAGATTATTTTCTTATGGTTTTTCTTATTATATTAATTTTTTATATTTTTATTTTTTTTTCTTAAATTATTAATTTTGGTTTTATAATAGAATAGGCAATGCTGCTAGAAAATGCCACTCCTAGCCACTGATATATATATATATATATAATATATATTATATATATATTATATATATATAATATATATATATTATATAAATAATATATATATATTTAATTATATATATATATATATATTAGACACTGAATATATCATGGTCATCTTCGCTTCCTATGTCTATCCTTTGCAGAACATAGACTTCTCGTAGTTCAATACTAACAATCTTGGGAATTTTTTTGGCAGTATTGTCGTCTAGCAGTTATTCTAATTACATCTGTCACTTTTTATATTAGTTATGTACTGTTTATCACTTTGTTTGAAATTTTTTATTATTTCTCCATATTTGTGTGCAGAAAAAACTAGCAAACAGTAGAGAAATAAAAAGATTTATCACATATTATTATGCAGAACAAACAACCATTATAATTATACGTTGCAAAATTATAAATTATAAATTAAGTAATTTTAAATTTTAAATAAATTTTTATAATATTCAAATATTCGTAAAGTTGACTCTTTTCATTTATGAATTATATGAATTTCATAAAATTACAATAATGGTAAATTAAATATATATATAAAAAAAGAATAGATAACAAACTTCTATTAAAAATAATTGAAGAAATTAATCATTTCTGTGATCTAAAAAGATTAAAAGTGATACGAACATTGTTGTAAT
>JABUQX010080064.1:0-24379 GCA_015478945.1 Trachelipus rathkii
GCGTTTCCATCTATCCCCTGCCGAAACCCTGGAAAGAATTCCTTAAAGTGTCTTGGCGGATAACCAAAGACCGATTTCACTGACCTGCCATAATCCTGGTTAAATTAATGTTTAGAGATATATATGGTTCAGGCTTCGCTTTGTCCCCTGTTCTGGATTGAGTCGTCAAGCTTGTCAGAAAACTTGCCAGTTTGGCTTTCGCAAAAATCGTTCGAATTCCTTGGCGGACCCCTTAAAACTAGACCATCGACAGTTCCGTGGTAATGCCTTCTCTCAACTGCGTGGTGGGTTCTATGGTGTCCTTCGTTGACCTTTTTTCGGTTGAAAAGCTTATGATACTAACGTGTGAGAACTGGGTAAATTGTCTTCCTTAAACTTCCATTCGCTGTTGGTTTTTCCGCGACTAACGTCCTTCTTCTTTTCATTTAATATGTTTTTGTCAATTAATCATGATCCATCCAATTGTTCGGTTGCTCTCTATGTTCTGTCAATGTCCATTTACTCTATGGTGTGGAATGCGTTTCCGTTCAGGGTAAGTGTTTTTTAAGTGTACTAACTTATTCCTGTTCTCGCTGAATTTATGACATTGTTACTGTCTATCCTAATGCCAACGGTTAATTTTCTCTTACTGTTGATGACTTTGCGGTTATATATCAGCCGTTGCCAAGTCTGCCTTTTTCTCGAACCGGCAACTTCACTAGCTATTGTAAGAATTTTTTCTAACAATGGGGTGAGCCTCCCATGGTTCTTCCATTTTTCTCCCAGCCCAAAAACTTCAGCAGTTGCTTTTCAATGTAAAAATAGGGAATCGAGAACTGCCACTCTTTCGCGACCTACCTTATAATGGTTTCGCTGCCTCGTCTGTAACTTTTACAGTTCAAATTTGTCTATGGGCTTCATTCCTCTGAGACGAACCACTTTAAATATATTGCGATCGTCATATTTATATAATATCCCTTTAAAAACCAAGTGTGGTGATTTGGTTTTTGCGCTCTTGACCTGTTTACGTTCATCAGGAATAAACTGAATCTTAGGTCATATGACCAGGTCTTCGCTACGCAGTTCTACGTCTATATTATCGCGATGTTATTGGTGCAGAAGTTTTGACGCGTAAATGATGTTATTCGAGCTTATACGGCTACTCAGCTCTTCCCACTACTTTCTAATCTTGCATCTGTTGGATCCATAAAAACGAAGGCGATTCCGGTTATCTCGCAGCTTGGAGCGGCGTATTCCGATTCGTTTCCCTCTCGGGTAATTGTGCCTTGATAGTTTTTGAATCCACATGTGTGATGCCAGCTCTTTTCTTCGAGAATAGAGAATAATCATGTGTACAAGTTTAATCTTCGTTTTCAAAACCAAATATTTAAATCCAATTCCTGACAGTCCTTGATTCTGTCGAAATCCTCGAGTTCTTTTAAATTACTTCGGCCATTTTGCAGACACGGTTCATAACATCCTTAAGTTTTCCTTAAATTAGTCCCTTTACAAAAGGTGTCCTGCCTTTCTTTATTACCGATGTAAGGACTATCGACCTTGGTTGTTCCCGCTCCTCACATGTATCTTGGCTCTGAAACCTCATTCTCATTTCAAATCAAGCCATTCTGCTTTGCCTTTGTTAAATGGCATTCATTTACTTTGTCTTCAATTTCACAGTTTTCATGATGAGTTTACTCTCAGTATTTACTGACTTCGGCTCTAAAACGGGAATCAGCTGTGGGCTGGCATCTGGTCTGTCTTTTCCTGTTATGCGCTAACCTTTCCCATATCCCTTCCCCCCTCATTGCTCTTCAATTTTCAACTTAGCAATATTATGATCTATAATATATTGTCGCTGTTTTCTCGAGAATTCTTTATCCTTCAACTCAAGATCTATCTTCATGTCATTTTAATTTTTCAGATTCGCTCTAGCGCGCCTACAATCTCAGCGCTTATAAAACCTGCCTTTATTTCTATTTTAAAATAACTCCTGTGTATCTGCTGTTGCATTGCAATTATTCTTGTCGGCTGCTCCAATTCACCGCAAGATATCACATTTATTTTAAATTGTTGGATTTCTCCTATTCTCATTGTAGAGGGCTAACTGGCAATGGTAAATCGCTGACAGAGAGGCCTAAAATGGCACCTTCCTCAATCTTCGGTTCTGTCTTCTTCTCAGTCCGTCTTGTTGTTCTTCTTATTTCGATCATATGCTTATTCTCTTCCATTTATTCTCTCTCGTTTTTATCTTTATTCTTTTGTGGCTTGCGCTTCCGACAAGTGTTTTTCGATCTTTAATTGACGCTAAGTAGCGTCCTGTGTATCGAATGATCAAAGAGGTACGAAACTTTTAAGATCATATCAAGTCCATGATCATGTCGCGGATTCGGTCAGTTCCTCTCACCTGAAACGAAAAAAACGCTTACGACGAGGTGGATTACTCACGCCTCCTCGTATTCTGGCCATACAAATATTTGCACTCACACAGTCTCCACTAATATATGTTACGCTGACCCTTCCCCTCCCAATTTTGTGCAAATTTTTGTCGTAGTTTCCATTACTCTGTTCCTGGCGAATCTCTGATTTCGCTACATAATCTTTCATTGGATATTGTTCCCAGCTGGACTCGTATTCTGCCGCCGTTATTTTCTCTTACTTTACGATCGCATAACACTTTTCCACAAGTTTTTGGATCGGGTACTATCTTGAGAGCTTGATCGTGAGCGTAAACGGACTCTCTTCGAATTTTTCTTGTTTCCTACAAGAAGTGATATTTTCTCCATTAATATATGAACCTTTGTTTATGTAATTACTAGGCTAGATACCCTTGCATAGGATGACATTCTTTGTATTTTAGTCTTTTGTTTTTATTTTAGTTGACGTTGTAATCTTTTTATTTCATTTCTTATTTTAAATCTTTTTTTGATCTGTTTGAATTAAATGTAATGAATCCAGTCGACCTCACCCTATTGGTCGTTGTAAATTTTTTTTCACCAGTGTTGGCTCGCTTTGTAGCCGTGTTGTGGATCCTGTATCAAATGACTCATAAATATTATATATTATATATATATATATTATATAGTTTATATTAATTATATTATGTATTATTTATTATATATATATTATATAGTATATTATAATATAAACATATATTTATTATAGGTACTATAAGTAGTGATATAGTGTATATATATTATATGTGATTGTAGTCTATATTGTTATTATGTTAAGTGGTAGAGTTATATCGGAGTACATCGTTCTTCAGCCGCAACAATGCAGTGGGTTTTCATCCCATATAAGAATTATTGGGTCATGCTGTTTGTCTTTATCTTCCCATTATGGTTTTTTATTTACAAACTTATTTAATTGACTGTTATGCGGTTTTTTATTGGTATTAATAATATTTGTTGTGGAATATGCCCTTGTACAAAAGGATGATTTTTACTGATCGCCGCTTGGCGCTCGTGTGACGGGAGCTCGTTCGCATAAAGCTTTTTCTTGATATTCATAACTTTAATTGGCTTAGAGGAATCGCTCAGTATAAGCATTCGAGTATATTCGTTCTCAGTCGCATATAACGCGGTGCCGTTCGTATCCAGATAAGGTCATTTTGTTTTTCTTTATTCTTCTCACATTATTTGTTCTTTGTTTATATAATTTAAAGTCAGTTATTGCAATTATTATTATGTTTATGGTTATTATTGTATTATAATATATATTAATATATTATTATTAGGTGTATAAAATTTGTAGGTGGTATTGTTTTATATATATTAATATTATGAGTATTATATATATACTAGTTTTATATACTGGTTTTCCTGGTTATGGGAGGGTATTATATTAGGTTTATATATCTGATATTATATATTATAGAGTGTATTTATATTATATATATTATATATGATAGTGGTATTTATTTTTTTTCTGATTGTTTCTTCTTCCTTTTTTGTTTTCTCCTCATACTGGTGGTCAGGTGCGTGACATGCAGGTCCGAAAAAGAAAAAGTTCAGTTAGATGTTATATGAAGAAAAGAGTCGAAAATAAGAAGCCCAGCCTTTACTTTTGTTTTGCTCCCTCTAACCCTTGGTCAGTTGGAGAAATCTCGTCGCTAGTGCAGAAATTCCATTCTAAATGTTTTCACGAGGACTTGCATACGGAGTCCCTCACTATGGCATAGGTTCTGTCAGTGTTATTGGGGGTTGTCATTCCCTTTGCCCAGGTTGGCCTACAACCTACCGGTCCTTCACTATATAACTCCGGCCGAACCATTCACTTTCCCTATGATATTTGCGAGCCTTTCTTTTCTCGGCCTCTTTGGCCAACTTTTCAGCATTTCTTTCTATCCAGGCCATTTCACTATGCTGAACTCAATCCACTTTTCGGTTCTTCCTTGTCCTCGCCAGCCGGTCGATTCTCAGCACCACACTTCACCACTATACATTCCTATTTTACAACGATCTATTTAATCATCCTTTCTCACATGACCAAAACCATCTCAACGTACTTTTCATTATTGCTTTTCTCATGTTACCCTTTCTTCGACCCTCACAATACATATTCATCTCCTGCACTTGTTCAATTTTTCACACCTATACACTTTTCTCTAAGATTGGTCCATTTCGTATACACAATGTGTATCTTTGATCTATATCCTCTTATTTCCCAGATCCATATCTCACTACTATTATCATTAATTATCGTAGTAACAACATGAGCGGCCCTTCCCATGTAATAAGCACCCTAGCACACTCAATGAACTTAGTTCCCTTTACATTCCGATCTCGACTGGATTGGTAGTTGGCAAGCCGGTTCACTTTCCTGCCCTTCAAATCAACTTTCCTACTAACATTTTCTCCTGCTACTATTTAACATTTTATCTATTTTGGTGTGGTATAACTGAACGATTTAATCAACTAATTATGGGGGAGGGGGGAAGGAGAGTGTCATCACTTCAGGGTGCTCGGGAGAGGGATGATGGGGACATTTTAGCTGCGTTTCAGAAGCCCGAGTGTAGCCCGTGTGCAAAAATTTGAAAACGTACGAACAAATTCGGAAATGTGAAAGAATTTACATTGACCATATAAGTAGAAGCACAAAAATTTTGAGTTACTATGGAAACAGGCCTGAGTCTCGCTGCTCATTCGTGATTCCAGCTGTCAATTTGGTAAATCAGATAATCTTAAAATCTTTATTTATCCTATTTTATGAATATGATTACGAAAATTTAGTATTCCTTATATATTAAGATTAACTAATATTAAATAAACTTTTGTGGCAACCCATTTTCCGACATTGGTTTTGTAAAGAAACATTTGTTTGTAAAACCAGTACCTCCGTCAGCCCCGCCCGTACTAATTCTCTAAATCGAGGATTCTTAACAACGGCGCCTGATCTGTGACGTTTTTTACATTGACGTAGAATTAGGTTGGCGCAACTTGTGTGCGCGTGGAAAGGATGCATATTTATTTTGCCGTTCCTTGTGTTGCCCGCCCGGGCTGCAGTCGGGCTTCTTATTTAAAGTTCTACTTCTTATCTGGCCCTTTAATAAAAATGTTTTTGTGAAAAGAATATATCGGCTTTCGATATTAGAGAAAATTTAATCGATATATCACTCAAAATAACGTGGATATATAATTCGAGCCCACATAATATTGAATATTTTTCGTGATATATCGATATTTTTTGTTCGCCATCCCTAGATTTTGTTCCAAGCATCATGAAGACCACGATGAAATTAAAAAAATAAGAATAGTGGGTAAAATCTTGGCCGCTAACTAACTTGTCCCTATTCACACTCTCATAAAAATTATAATGGGGTGACTAGCATTTGGGTTACCAGTTATTATTTTTATTTTTTATGTATTATTTATGACTATTTTTTTTTAACTTATTGTATTTTTTAATTATTTAAACATGTTACCTATAAATTGGTAAATAACTATAATAGTGCCATAAGTAGATATTTACTGTGATTAGTGCACGAGGGGCTTCTATCCCGATTTTTTATGAAAAATTCACAGGATATACTGTCTATAATAAAATAATTATTAGAAGATATAAAAACAAAAACAACAGTTTATTCTTTCTTATAAAAAATAATAAGTGGCAACCTCTCAAAGTTGTTTAAAACTCCCATATGACTTTTCATTTTTGATCTCTATATCCAGTTGTTAGGTCTTCATTTCATGGCCTCTTGAAAGGTTATAAAAAATACGAGTTATATCCATCATAAAATAACTATATTTACGTATAAACTATTAATTAATCGTTATCATTAACCTGAAACTTAGGTATTGGGCTAGAACACAGCACGAGACCTCACTAGTATTTTGTTATAAGAAAGGATATTGTTGAAATTTTTTTTAACATTGTATAGGCTGTAACTTTTTTTCTCTTAAAGACTCAAATCATTTTGTTTTGTTTTTTTTTGCTTCATTATTATTTTTGTAATAATTAATATATTGTTGTATACAATTTGTTCTATTTATTTTTTGTATAAGTTGTAGAATAAACTCGGAGTGGTTAATTTTGAGAGGCTGTAACTTTTTTTTTCCCTAAAGTTAGAATTCAGCATGTTTTTGTTTTTTTTATTTATTATTTTTTTTTAGAATATATCCAGTGCATTTTTTATCAAAAAACCCCTCTCCGTACTATTTACCTTTCCTAATCATTGATGTAGAAATTAAAATAAAAAATTATAATTTTTTATTACGGAAATATAATAATTCAAGAATGGTTCCCTTTTCATACTCCTGATAAGGATGCGGTGAATTTAGGGACCTCCACTAATTTTTTATATGTTTTATCGTAATTTATTTGACATTTTTTAATATCTGCTCTTCTAAGATCTAATATTTAATATAATTTATGGCTCTGATTAATACAATTAAAATATAATAAATTAAATTTATAATCAAATATGTTAATACTCAAAAAAAGTTAAACTGTAAATTCAATTTATTTTACTTCCATAAAGGGAATGAGCTTGCTATTTTAAATTTTTTAATTTTCAGTTATTAGTTTAGAATTATATATATATTTACTATTTTATTATTAGAAATTTATATATAAATATATTTAACTTATTAAGAATTCAAATATTTATTTAGACTATTATTATTAGAATTACATTATTATTTAACTTATTAGAATTACAATATTATTTAACTATTATTATTAGAATTACATTATTATTTAACTTATTAGAATTACAATATTATTTAACTTATTATTAGAATTACATTATTCTAACTATTATTAATTAGATTACGATTTATTATTTTATTTTGATGTAGATTGTAGGTTGAATTAATAATCATAACTTTTCAGACATTAAACGGTTTTAAAAGTATTAATTTTATTAAGTGTTCCAATTTACCCCTCCTGACGCTATATTTGTAAATGGATATTATTTTAGAATACATATATAAGAAATAATAATATCAATACATATAAAAATTATATAAAAAAGGAAAAAAAATATATTCGTTAAAAAGGCCAAAAGTACTTACAAGTATTTTGCAATTTTTCAAGTATAAGTACACTGGGTTTTAGGATACTGCTAAGGTGCAAAAAATATTCCAAGCGATAGTACTCTTCAAGTATAAGGGGTTAGTTACTTTTAATTTAATAATATTACCTGGAATTTATATATATATATTCCTCCTGTGATGTATAAATATATCTAATATATTTTTTATATATACTATTATATTATAATATTTATTTATATATATTATTATATTAAACCCAAATATAATATATATATTATATATAATATATTTATATTTCAGGGTTGGCAAAAAAGCCAAAAATCCCATTGCTTTTTGGCTTTTTTGTTTTTTTTTGTTTTTTGGCTTTTTTTGGAAATAATTTGAAAAAGCCCAGAGTTTTAGTTAAGATTGTGTCGAGTATTAAAAGTGGTAGTAACGAGTAGAAGGTACTGAGGTATAGGGTATTAGTAGGTAGTGAGGGTAATGATATAGGGTGGTTATATAGATAGGGTTGATTTATTATTAGTTAAGTTTATATTATTTATTATATATATAGTTATCTATAAAGCCTTATTATTATAATATTTAGTATATTATTAGAGTGGAGGTATATATAGTGTATTATATTGTTTTTTCGTTCCTTTACAGGTGTATAATATATGAGATATATATATTATACTATTATTATTATTATATATTATATATATTTATATATGATATTATTATATATTATATATTTAATTTATATATGTTATAAATTATATATTTATTTAATTAAACAACTACAAAATTAATCGGCCAAAATATTGGAATACAGGTGGCTGCATTAATAGCAACCTGCAGTGGTCAGAAGTGTGTAAATATCTCTTTACAAATATCAGATACAAAGGGAATAGTTTAGATATGTGATACATTTGCTCACTTTGTATATGTGATAGGATGTCTGAGTGATCCAAGCTTCATTACAAAAATGCAATATTTTAGAATGAAACAAAATGAACTTGTAAAGGAAAACCCACATTTAGGAGTTATTGTGATGGTTGATTTGGGTACAATGTATTATGGTCAGGCAGTTTGGGTGAATCATTCAGTATCAAGATATATATTTGTTGTTGTTTTTATTCATCTTATAATTTTAAATGAAGGTGAATATACTGGAGGAAACATATTTCAGTTAACTTCTTCCCTTTTTGGCATCTACTACAATTAAATGTAGATGTTCAGATCGATCGCTTCCATGAGAATCATTAGTAGCTAGGACTGACTTGTTATATACAAAAAAGGATGTAATTTGAGATTCTTGCATTGTGGTACAAGGTTTTCTTTTCTTTCCAATTAACATTTATTGCATTACGAAAATAAATAATTTTAACTTCAGCTTTTCTTAAAATATACGTACTGAGGAATAAGTTACGGAAAGAGTATAAAGTCTGAGAAAGTTTAGTTAAGGGTCTTATGATATTTACGAACTGAATGTAATTATGAAAATAATGAATTAATAATATAATTTAACTTTTAGAATTCAAATTTTTCATATACATGTGAAAATATAAATTTTATTTTGTTAATTATTGATAATTGATTGACTGGATATGGAATTACATGATAATTTGTCTATGGTATTCTTTTCATTATTTATATATCCTTAAATATTTAATTTTTTCCTAATTTTCTTTTCGCACTTTCTCGCAAAAGACAAGTTAATATAAAATATGTTTTTTCTGTTGAAATAGCCAAAATAGCAATTGGGATTTGGATGTTCGCAATTATAGGTTACCCAACACTCCATAGCTTAACAATCGCTGTGGCTTTTTTGGTCCATTTTTTGGTCTTTTTTGTTATATGTCACGGGTGAATTGTATAATATTCTATTAAATATAGTATAATAAATATATATATAATATAGTATAAGGGTTATTATTAATATTATATTTATATTGTATATATATGTATATACTGTAGTAGTGTATATATATATGTATATATTTATGGGTATATATATATAATATGGTTATTTATTATATAATATAATATATATATTAATTGTTTATATTTACATTTTCAAATGCAATTTTTTGTTAGAAAAAAAAGAATTTAAATATATTCTGGGTTAGATATGGTGTTCTGAAAGCTGTGCATCCTAATAGTTTATATTTTTAATTTTATTAGATAGGATATACGATACAGTAAGAGGCCAATACTGATTACTGTGTACTTTTATTTGGGTGAGGAGGTGCCTGAATACTTATTACTTTTTTAATTTAATATTTTTAAGTAAATCTTTAAAATATGGAGATAGAACATGTGTGTACTGCTAGGCAACTCATGATTGCATTCCCTGTACAATATTCCATGTTACTTTTACCCATTTTTTATTTCATATTTTTGTTATTTCAAGTTAAAATAATTTTTTATAGCTTTATAAATTAAAAAAATGGTCCAATTTTAATGTGAATATGTAAATTGCACAATTTATATTAATAATTGCTGTTGTTTAGTGTCTGTTGTTTTTATTCAAATATATTTTGTTTCCATTTCTCATTTTCCAGTAAGTATTTTAATCATAGCTTTGTACTAGTCTTGTTACATTGCTTGGGGTTATGTATTATCAACTTTCAGAAGATTGTTTACACTCTAGCTAACATATAAACGAATAAGAATAATGAAAGAAAAAGAGAGACTTCAATCTTATGGCTGATAAGACCAAAATAAAAAATGCTATTTTAAACTTTGATGAAATATATAAATAAATTTAATATACTCCTTTATGATAAAGACAGATTATTATTCTTCAATAACTCTCAAATTCAAAAACTTGTGATGCTATAAGAACCAATTTACACTTTCACTATGTTATCTTTGGTGGAGAGGTAAGGTCTTTTTGTGTGGGCATTTTTTTAATTCCGCTACTCTTACACAAAAAATACGCTCGCTCTCAGACTGATTTGGAAGTGGTAGGGTAACTGATTAATTATGAAAGTAACATTTGTGTGCCATTTTCATGCCAATCCTTTTTTTTTACATGATAATAGGTTCTTCTTTCTGTTATGGGTACATCTCTATGTTTTTTTGTTTAGATGCCTCATGTTCTTCTCCTTTCATAGATTGCACTTTAATTTATCTTTGCTTTTCGCTTGAAGATGAGCTGTTTATTCTTCTAGTTTTTTCGATGGTTCTTGGTGTGATTCCTTTGAAGGGTGGATGGATGTCAATGCATTTAATGCTCATTAAAGCTTACCAAATTTCTCTTCACCTTTCAGTTTATAGGGCTTTTTATTTTATTGTACTGAAAAGGCTCAGCATTTGTTTTCCTTTATCTATGTCTTGTTTGCCTTTTTTGTAGGGGTTGCTGATATTATGGCAGCTTCCACTTCTTTGTGAATTCTTTTTAGTTTCTTACTTCGTTAGCAGCTTCTCTCAGGTTTTTATGCTAAAATGCATTTCTGAAGTGGTCACTGGTCGGTAGATATGCCATTCTTTGGTGGTTTCAGAGCTAGCTTAAGGAATTCCCTATTTTAAAACCTTTTTATTATTATCAATTTACTATTGATTTTTTATTTTTATGTTGATATCTAAGAAGTTTCTCATTTCTTATAACATTACAACCGATATTACCTAACCAACTCATTATTAACCAATTTACTTGATACTTGCGATGAGACGATTAAGGATGGTTTCTGGTTGACAATGAATCGATGTTATTAAGTGATTTGGTTTAAATCGATGATTTGAAAATTTGAAATAAATGTATTATATTATTTTAATATATTATATTATTTAAGTATATTATATATATTTATGTAAATTACCTATTAAATTATATATATTATTATATTTATGACACTAAGTAATATAGTAGTATATATATTATTATATATAATATATTATATTTATCTGCTGACTGATATTTTTTTTTTATTTTATATATATTATTCTCCGCTTGGTTTTCGCTTTTTGGGTACTTTCGTTTTGTTGTTTTTTTTAGTTTTTGTTATTTTATGTTTTCTTGGTTTTTTCGGTGGTGTTTTTTCTTTGGGTTTGGGGGTTCCTCTCTTTTTTCTGTGTTCGGGGCCTCTGGTTCCTTTTACTTGGGCTGTTCTTTTTTTTTTTGTTCTTCCAATTTTTTGTTGTCTTTGTAGGTGCTTGTTAGCCTTGGGGCTTTTTTTTCATTTTGTTATTTTTTATTTTTTTGGATTTTCTCTTTTTCTCCTTCCGCGGGGTTGCCGGTTTTTTCTTTTTTTTGTGTTTGTTGTTTTTTTCTTTTTTGGCTCCGTGTTATGTATTTTATTTTGTCCGCTTTTATTTTTTTTCCCGGGGGTTCTCTTTGTCATGAAGGCATACGATTCCATTTTCTTTCTTTTTGGACAAAGCTAGTTTATTTTTTTTTTTTCTTCTCATTCTGTTGTGTGTTCACTCTTATCGGTTTTTCTGTTTTTTTTCTTTTTTTTATCCTTCGTATTTGGGGCCTTTTTGCTTTCGTTTTTTCCGCGCTAAATTTTTTTCTTTTATATATAAATATTATTTATATATTTTATCCCCCTATGTCTGTTTTACGTTGGTGCCAGTGGTGATTCGGTACCCTTAGCTTGAATGTGAGTATTCAGTATGGTTACTTGCATGTGTACTTGTATTAATTATGCATATTTCTTTTTTTTGGTAAAAATTTTTTTTTGTAAATCACGGCCTATAGTCGGGGCACACGCACACCAAAAAAATAATAATGCCTACTTCTAAAATAATACACAGTTTATTAAATGTTTGAATAATTCGCCTGAGTCAGCACGACCATTGTGTTGGGAGGGGTCGCAAGCGGATACTCCACCTATTTGGGAAGGGTGTGACTTCGGTACATTTGACCTCGTTTTAATTTTTTTTTACGTAATAATATAAGTTTCATATTTTTATATTTTTATTTTTATTACTTTATATAATAATTATTTTATTTTGTTACATTAATATTCAATAAGTAATTTTTATTAATTAATTCATATATATTTATTAAATAAAATAAAGCGAATATACCCTCCCCATCAAATTAGAATCATCCTGGCGAAGTCCAAAAATTTTGACAAATTTTTTGAATTTGTTTTTTTTATTAAAAATTGTCATTTATTTTTAAAATAAAAATTTCACTAAATTTAACCATACCTGGCTGACGAAAAGCTTCTGAAACTGATTATTCCTGTAATTAAAAATTTAATTAAATGAAATACGTAAAACCTTTACGATAAAATCAATGTGGTTTTTCCGGTAGATGTTATAATTTCTCTTTCCTCCATCAATTTTTTAGGCGGTGTGTAGAATCGTGTATCCAAGTAGGTCCCGTTTTTTTTTGTCCCATCCTTTTGAAAATATTAGTATAATATAATTTTACTTTGCCTAAGTTTTTAAAGCTTATAACATACTCGTTGTTTTGATCTTTTCAACCATTAAAATCGATGCATTCAATTCTCTGGTTCTAAAACGTTGCTATAAAACTTCACATTGTTCCGTTCAATAAGTGAAATTTTCTCTATTGTGAAGGTTCATTCTTGGTCAACCCTCTTATATTTTGTTCTGGGTAACATTTTTTTAAATAATATTATATATTATACTTTTTCTTTATGAATGTAGAGAATATGATTCTAGGATATAAAACTTGGTAGGTAACACCGGTTTGCGGTAGGCTTATTATAATGAGCGATTTTTTTTTTTTTTTATTATTTATTATTTTTTTTATTTTTATTTTATGAGTGGTATATTTCTCGTAATCCCCTCTCACTAGAAGGAGCGGACCTGCGTACCTTTGCCTTCCGACGTATAAGGGGTCTCGACCAGGAGTCGGGAATGGTCAATGTAGGTGATTCAAACCCCTCAAAACATCATTGACCTAGAGGTGTATCACAATATTGTATTCCTTTTAGCCTCTTAATATTAATCATGATTATATTTTTAATATTATTATTTTGATTATAGCAATTAATTAATAATTAATAATAATATAAAATATATTATCAATATTATCAATGAAAACGATTCATTAAGAGTTTTTATTTAAATTTTTTTTGATAATGAAGGTAATTTTTTGGTTCCCATACGATTTCTTAGGTCAAGTAGGCTGTTCCTCATACCTGTATAAAATCTACTCTCGTACTGAAAGGGTTAAATGTAAGGTTTCCAATTTTTCAGATGATAGCAAATTTTCAAAAGTTTATAGAAATTATACATTTTCAATTATATTATTGTCTTGTAATCAATAAAAAATAAAATTTACTATCATTAATTTCTTCGTCAATTTCATTATCAACCCATCAAGCTACTTTTTTGTTAGTTTATCCTAGGTGAAACTAAACTTACACTTTTTTTTTAACTTTTTTAGGGAAATTCAAGATTTTGCCACTTTATCTGCCCTACTCTCAGAGAAGGTGTGTGAGTGTTCATTAGAACCATTTGTTGGAAGTTTTTATAACATCCAATCCAGGGCGTTCTTTTATCTGAGGTAGCCACCTTTGGTATTCATTTGCAATACTTAAAACCTTAATTTAAGTCCTGGTCTAAATCTTTTATATGGTGAGGTATACAATAGTGCCCCGCACTGAACTCCCTCTGAAAACATTATTTTCTTTCCAACTTGCAATATTCTTCTTCTTTGCTGCTTTAATTTTCTCCCTGTAATCTGATTCGTTACTCTTAAACTCTTTACTCTTTTACCTTCACTAAAGTAAGATTCACCTTGATCTCCTTTATCTTCCTTCACTTCATATTCTCTTGAAGTCTGCCTAAAACTCTTCCTCAGAGTCTAAATCTTTAACGTTATAAGTACTGTCATATTTACCTCTTTTACCTCCCAAACTCCATTACCTTTACTCTTCTCCACCACTCTTCATTCTCGTGTCTTATTCGATAAGTTTTTCCTCTTCTAACATCATAAGGATAAACCCCCTCATCCTCACTCAAATCGTCATTCCTTTCATCATCCTCTTCTTCCTGCACTAACTCCTCCCCTTCTTCCTTTTCTTCTCCTTTTCCTCCTTCCATCACCTCCCTTTCATTCTCCTCCATCTTCTCTCTTGCCTTCTGTATTTTCGTTATATGTAACTTATTCACCTCTCTAATCAATGCCCCATGTTTAACCATTACTATTTTACCATCTCTACCAATTATTCTACCCGGTTCTCTCCACTTTTCTTCCCCTTTCTTCTTATAATAGGCTTTGTCACCCACTTGAGCTTCGATTCTATGGACTCTAATTTTACCTTTTAGTGCCCTCCTTATCCGATCTCTGCATTCTTTCTCTTGTACCTTATCTTTAACCAGCATTTGTAATTGTATTAGTTCCTTTAATTTTGCTCCCTCTATTTCCTCTTCGAGTTCAGCAGGGCTGCATAGTTCCATCTCATTTTTACCACGGTAATAAATCCCAAACCCTTTCTGATTTGGAGAATACCCACCATTCATTATTCTATCATTTTTCGCGCTGACCATCTACATTAATATCCAATCTCTTCCTTTAACTCCATCCTCCTTTAATTTCCTCATACCTTCCTTTAATATACCGACTGTCTTTTCACTTTTACCATTGCTCTACGGACTCTCACTCGCCGTACATAACATCTCTATGCCTCACTTTTTAGTAAATTTAATTATTTCTTCGTTTTGGAATTCCCTACCTCCATCAGTTATTATCTTTTGAGGAGCTCCAAAATAACTAATCCATTTCTCCATTATACACTCCATTATGTTAGAAGGTTTCTTATTTTTTATCCATTTTGCTTGACAGTTTTGTATTGCCCAATCCACCATGACCAGAAATTTTTCACCTTCCAATTCACCATGTCCATTGATAACACTTCGTTGAAATTTTTTGTCAGAGGCAACCCCATTATAGGCCTTTCAGGGTTTTTCATATTTATTACATTTCACAATTTCTACAAATCTCCTTTAACGTTTGTAACCTTTCTTTTCTTCACCTTCTGGTAATTCACATCATTACCCCAAGCTTTACAAATCATTTGTTGCGGTTTATCAAAGGGCCAATGGGCAAATTGTAAATGTAACCGCAAGCAGCCATTTTTCCATTTTTCCTCATTAAGTTTAGAATTTGTTTCCTTGAGTGTTAACCACACATATTTCCTTTTCCCTTAATTTTATTCTGATATGTCCCTTACTATCCATGTTAATAGTCATTTTCTCTTTTATTATAGGATGTTTACACTCTAAATATTTATTCACAAAATCTATCCTAGCCCCTAATTTGTCTAACACTGCAGTCCCTATCAACCAAGGGATATTCCCTTCGACTATTTCTGTTTCCAGTAATGCTATTATTTCCTAGGACAATAGGGATTAAAAATATTCTGTGACACTTATATTCCCTTTCCCCAAAAACATAAGTTGTTTCTACCTTACTTTCAGATTCCTTTATCCTCCAGTTCTTCCCTACTTAATGTCGATAGAATTGCTCCTAGTCACAATTCTCCCACCACAATGTTCCTACAACCGGTATTGACTATCGCACTGATTATATCCCAGTTGTCTTCTTCTATCCCTTTATCCCCCAACAATACCACCTCCTTTGTCAATTGTTTCCTTTCATCACACATATTAGCCAAGTGTCCTTTTTCTTTACATTTGTAGCATTCTTTATCTTTCATCCAACAGTTTTCCGCCACATGTCCTTTCTTCCCACATCCAACACATTCTTTATCATTTCTTCTATATTCCGGACAGAACCTTTGCACATGTCCCTCCTTCTTACAATTATAACAAACGTTCCTTCTTTCGATATTTTTATTCCTCTCTCCACTATACCATATCTTTTCCTTGTTTTGGTTCTGAAAACTCTTTCCCATAATTCCCACTAACAGGCTCGTCACTCTTGTATACGATAAATCTCCATCCAAAGCACCTAACATTATTTTTTCCTCATTTTCAGACAATTTACTCCTTCCCAACAACAAACCTCCTTTATGTTCCTCTCCTAGTTCAGCCATTCCGGCTGCAGTACACCTTCTCAATGCTACATCAAATCTACTCACGAAGTCCTGTATCTCCTCCGTAGTTCTTCTTTCAATTCTGAAGAAAGCGTTCATACTATCCATCTTTTCTCTTTTCTTGTCACTGCTATATTTCTTCTCCAGAACACTCATTATCTTGTCTACTCCATCACTACTTGCTATTTCCTCTCTCTTGGCAATCCTCCTACCAGTTCCCATGGTTCCCCACATAGTGCACTCCGAATAGTTATACCCGGGTATTTATCCACATTCTTATTTCTCCATATCCAATCTTCCACTTTACCTTTCCACTCCAAAAACCTCTCCTTCTTCCCATCAAACACAGGACATTTCTCACTCCTTTTACTTTTCTCAGTACTCTCATCATCTGAGCCCATTTTCAACACTTTAAAGATTATGTAATTTTGGATTTAAAATTGACAAATAAGTACTTAAAAATAAACTAAAAGTGCCTTCAGGTAGATAGAAGATGCTTTCCAAATGAAGAACCTGTATAAATTAGTTGTTTTTTGTTTATATATAATATTATATATATATTTATTATATACGTATGGTATGTTGTATGTTGTGTCGGTGGTGGTGTTGCTGTGTTATGTGTTGTTACATTTATAATTATAAAAGCTAAAAGCCTAAATAGATAATGAAAAAGATTTTTAATTGGAAACAACCCTCCATGTAACCTCTGGATTAATTTTATCACCAAATCAAATCGTCAATTCAAGGTACGTGGTGGGGGTTAGTTTTGGATACAACTATGATTTTTTGGTTTTAACATTAGCAAAGTGACAATTAAGCGAACAAATAGTTATTTATCTGAGTGCGTGAGAATTTGTGTTTTTTTATATTTTATAAATGGAAAAAAATCAGTATATATATTAATTAATATAGGAAATAGAGACATTGAATTTCATCTCATCAGATTTATTTTAATAATATAGTGAAGCAAAAGCCAACTATATTAATTTAGCATTAGTTACCGAAAATTGAATTATAATTTTATTTTATGCCTTTACTTATTATATAATGTCTTATAATTTTTCTTGTTTTTTATAAAATTCATTTTTGGAGTATAAATGAGTTAGTAAAGAGTTTATAGTCGTTTAAGAAATTTATTTCTTGTTTTCATCGAATTATAGTAGCATAAAAAAATAGAATTAATAATAATAATAATAATATATAATAATAATAATAAAGAAAAATAATAATAATAATAATAATAATAATTATAATATTATAATAAAAATAATAATAATAATTAATAATATAAATTATAATAATAATAATAATAATATAATAAATCTAGTCTGCTTCACGTATGCCTAAGTGTCTTATAGGTTTAGCTTCTTAAAGATCCATATTCAGCTATTTCAGGATGTATCAAACAGGATTTTTACACAATCCGTTGTTAGGCTGTCGTGTAAACCCTGACTCCGTTTAACGGACTTGGATTCAGCGTGGGAGCTCCTGCTGTAGAATAATAGGACGAACTATTTAATCCTATATAACTATTAAATAACGCGGAATTATCGAACTTATGAATGGTAGGAATTTATAATTTTTTTAAATCAAGAAATTAGTCATTATTTTATTATATCTATATTAAAATATTATGTCTGCCTTTTTTTATTTTCTTGTCTAATTTAGGTTCCATTTTGTTGTTTCTTGTAATAGATGCAATTCATTAGTTTTCGGGTTCTTATATGGAGGGCGTGGAGTCCGGACGAAACTTTAAGCAAACATATCGAGTAAAGCTGCTTGTTCTTGTTCTTGTTATTATTATTAATTATTATATTATTATTATATTATTATTATTATTATCTATTATTATTATCTATTATTATTATTATATAATTTTTTTTTTTTTTTTTTTTTTTTTATAGGTAGTTTTTTAATGCATTTATATATTTGGTATTTTTATTATTATTAATTATTATTATTATTATTAATATTATATTATTATTATTATATTATTATTATTATTATTATTATTTTATTATTATTATTATTAATTATTATATTATATTATTATTATTATTTATTATTATTATTATTATTATTATTATTATTATTATTATTATTTGTATTATTTATTGTTCATATTATTTATATTATTATTATTATTAATTATTATTATTTATTATTATTATTATTATTATTAATTTATTATTATTATTATTATTATTAATTATTATATTATAATTATTATATAAGTTATTATTATTATTTTTTATTATTATTTCTTATTATTATTATTTATTATTTATTATTTATTGATTTTTTTTAATTGTTATTATAAATAATATTCTGATCACATAATATTATTATTATTATTATCTATATTTATATTATTATTATTATTATGTATTATTATTTATTATTATTATTATTATTATTATTATTATATTAACCAACACAGTAATGATATTAGTTCATATTCATTAACAAAAAAAAAAAAAAAAAAAAAATCCTCTGACTAGCACAATATCTTGATAATTTTGATAAATTTAAGGATCGATTTTTATTAAAGGTCTTTAAGTTTTAGAAAAGCCATGTAGGTGCGTGTTTATATGCTTAACATTAAGAACCAATCTGAAGGGTGAAAATAAGATATTTAAGGGTTATAAAAGCTAAAAGTGAAAGTAAATAAATTTAAGAGTTGCTTATCATTTTTTCTCTTTTAATAATATGTTTTAGGTTGCGACAAATTGAAGGTAATATTATATTTTGAAGCTTCAGAACATATACTTGAAGTGCAAACAGTATATATTGTAGGCCCTTTAAATCGTAACAATCGAACGTAACAAAAAACATCTTTAAATCGTAACAATCGGGCGTAACAAATATCTTTAAATCGTAACAATCGAGCGTAACAAAAAACATCTTTAAATCGTAACAATCAAGCGTAACAAAAAACATCTTTAAATCGTAACAATCGAGCGTAACACACCAATCCAGCCCGCAGTAGAATGCACTGGTTTTATCTTTAAGACACTTTTAATTAAATTAAACACTCACAATAAACACTGTATTTTCACTAAGAAACTTTAGTCACAAAGCACAAAGTAGTCGCACTATATTTCGCTTTTCAGATCGCACTTGTCACTTCGAATTCAAACTTTGGTATTATGAGCTATAGCTAGGTCTTTGCTCTTGGTACTCAGTGGAGGAGGAGGGTCCTTAGGTTAAAAGTTTGAGACCCTGGTTTTAAGCTTAATTCAAATCAGGGTTGGAAAAAAAGCCATGAATATTTGGCTTTTGGCTATGGTTAATTGGCTATTTGACCTTATAATGAAAAAATTAAGGTCAATAGCCAAGATACATAGCAAAAAGCAAAAGCAAAAAGCCCAAAAGCCAAAGGCAAAAAGCCAAAGCAAAACCAAAAGCCAAAAAGCATGCTTTTTTGCACCCTGTTTCAATAATAAAAGTGTAATGTATTCTTTCATGAAATAAGTTCTAAATAAATTGTCAACGAAGTCCCAAATTATAAAACACACATTCTAGTATTTTTTCAAAACATGCCTTAAACTCTATTTACTAGAGAGATGTTGCGGCACTTTAACACGAGTTAGTTTTTATATCACTCATTTTCTTTTCTATAAAATTTTAATTTTGTTTGCTACAATCAATCATTTATTTGTTTTAATATAATTAAAATATATCATGCTAATTTTTTTCATTTAAATCTATTAATATTATTATTATTATTTTATTATTATTATTATATTATTATTATTATTATTATTATTATTATGTGATTACTCTTAATTATTATCAACAACTTTTAATAATTATTTGTTATTGTTATATTGTTGCTTGTAATTGATGTTTTGTTGTTGTTGTTGTTGTTGTTCGTTGTGTTGTAGTTGTTTGTTGTTGTTGTTGTTGTTGTTGTTTTGTTGTTGGTTGTTGTGTTGTTGTTGTTGTTGTTGTTGTTGTTGTTGTTGTTGTTGTGTTTTGTTGTTTGTTGTTATTATTATTTATTCTTATTATTATTATTTATTATTATTATTATTTATTATTATTTTATTATTATTATTTTATTATATTTATTATTATTATTATATATTATTATTATTATTATTATTATTATTATTATTATTAAATTATATTATTATCATTTTTGTTTTTATAAATTATTTTTGATTTTGCAATTTTTAATTAAGTTGTGGTGCATAAAATATGGAAAAATATATTTAGAATGAAATTCAGGTTTACTTCTCTCTTCTCTCATCTTCTTTCTTCTTTCTTCTTCTCTCTCTCCTCTCTTCTTCTTCTTCTTCTCTCTCTTCTCTCATCTCTCTCTCTCTCTCTCTTCTCTCTCTCTTTTCATCTTCTCTTCTCTCTCTCTCTCTCTCTTCTTTTCTCTCTCTCTCTCTCTTCACACAACACACACAACACACACACACACACACAACACAACACCACACTACACACACACACTACAAAACAACTCCCTATTTCCATGCTAAACTTAATAATCTCAGATGGTGGTACGGATGTCAGATTTTTAAAATGGGATTCGGAAATTGTTTATATTTCTTTTGGGAGGATTTCTTTTTGTAATGTTAGCGCTGTAGTTATTGTTGGAAGGAAATTTCCTGTAAAACTTTTTGAAACAATGTTATGACTTGTTTTGTGATTGGGGATGGCAGATGCTAGTTGGAGTTATTTTTTTTTTTTTGTTAAGTAGTTGTATACATTTCCAAGGTTTTTGTTTATATTGTTATGTTATTGTGGTTTGTTGCTATGTAATTGTTATTGTGTTTTCGGTTATAAGTTTTAATTTTTATTATTTGTTCTTGTTGCTGTTCCTATTTTTACTCTTGTTGTTGTTATTTAATTGTTGTGAGCTATTCGTTGTTGTTCTTACTGTTTTTTGATAGCTATTGTTGTACAGAATATTTGTTGTTTGGTTCTTTAGCTTTATTATTATTATTATTATTTTATTATTATTAGTTATTATTAATTTTATATTTATTATTATTTATTATTATTAATTATTATTATTATTATTATATATATTTATATTGTTATTATATTAATTTATTAATTATTATTATATTTTATATTATTATTATTATTATTATTATTATTTTATTATTATATTATATTTCACTTTATTTTAATTATTATTATTATTATTATTTTATTATTATTAGTTAATATATTGTTTATATCGTAGTCATTCATGGATGTTATGTTCGTTGGTGCAGTGTTTTCAGCGTTATTACAATATTAATCTGTATGTAGTTAGAATTTAATTTACATTTTCTCATAACTTACAAATTCTTTAAACTTTCTTTTAAAGATGTTATTGTTCTTTCGGCTTGTTCAGTTTAACACTTGTGAAAGGCTGGATCAGGCGTCGCTTTTTCTATATAATAGTTATTTATTAATTTGGGCTCTTTTGAGGATATTCTAAACTAATAAAGCATGGTTTGTTTGAGAGAAAGAAGATTGCAAATAACGAACACCGTGTTTACATAAAGTGATTGAATTTAAATTAGCGGAGAGACCATAATTATTTAATATATTTATTATTTATTATATATATAATATATAATAATATAATTATTATATATATTTAATTTTATATATATATTATATATATATATTATATAATATATATATATATATTATATTAACTGGCAATGAAAAGTTTTAAAAAGGCTTTCAACAGCTAATAATATACATAATAATAGTAATAATATAATAATATATAATAAATAAATAAATAATAATAATATATAATAATAAAATTAATCAAATTAATATAATATATAATAATAAATATATAATATATAATAATAATGATAATAATTAATGAATAATAATAATTAATATAATATAAATAATAATAATATAATATAATATAATATAGTTATAATATAATAAATAATAATATAATAATAATAATAACATAATATATATAATATATTATTAATAATAAATATAATAATGATAATATATATAAAATAATAATAATAATATAATAATAATAATAATAATATACAAAAAAAGGAAAAATTCTATTTTGCTGCTCTTAATTGTCTTTTTCTGTGAAAAACTAATACCCTTTCTCCAACCCTCGAAGAATTTGAGTTTTTAACCTAATCTTTATAGAGAAACTTCACTGACATTTCTTAAGGGATTACTTGTAGCTTATTGAATTATTTTTGCGCAAACATTTTTTCTACCTCCAAGTACAAATGATAAAACTGCACGAACTTTTACAAAATTAAGGTTTTGTTAATATAATATATATATATATATTCTTAATATATATATATATTATATAATATATATATTATATATATATATATAGTAGTATATTATATTATATATATATAATATATATTATTTATATATATATTGTAATTATTATATAGATATTAATTATATATATATAGAGTATATAATATATATATATATTATATATATATATTATAATTGTATAATATATATATAGTAGTTATATATATAATTATGTTAATAGTAAATTATAATATTAATTATATAATATTTATATATACTATATGTATATAATATATATTACTATATATATATAGTATTATAATATATATATTATATATTATATATTATTATAATATAGTATATATATATATAATATATTATATATGAATTCAGTAGATTTCTCCTGCATTTTTGTGATAAAAGAAGAAAATGCTCATTTTAGAGTGAATAAAAGTTTAAGATTCAGGCATTGAGAGGGAATATTTATAATTTTAGTTAAGGTGTTAGTTATGTTATATAGTAGTTAAGTAGTAGTAAGAGTAATAAGTAAGTAAGTAAGTTAATAAGTAAGTAAGTAAGTAAGTAAGTAAGTTAGTAAGTAAGTAAGTAATAAAGTAAATAAAGGTGTTTTAAGTTGCGTTAAGTATTATAGATTTAAACTTATTACTTGGAAACTTAGAAAATCTAAAATTTATGGTTAAAAAAAAAAAAACGTTGGCAATTTTAAATCTTTATGCTTATATGGGTTAAAATACAAAAAAACTTTTAAAGTGGGTAAAATACACAAACTTTTACCTAATAAACTTTTCGGTGAAAAGATATACTGGAATATGCCATATATTTATATATATTACTATATATAGTATAAATATATATATATAATATTTATATATATATATATAATATATTTATTATATATATTATATAATATATAGTATAGATTATATAGTATTATTAATATATTATATATATATGCTGTGTTGTGTATTTGTGTGGTATGTATGTTTATGCAATGCTTTGTATATATGCCAGTCTACCCTTATTTATAAGGTAGGCTGTACTGCAATGAATCTTCTGAACTTTTAAGTTCATATTTCAGAAATTTTATCTGCCGAGAGATTTCAAACCATCTTCATATAATATATATATATAAATATATATATAATATATAATTATATATACTAATATATATATATATATATATTATATTATATATATATATTATTATATAATATATATATATATTATATTTATATATAATATAATAATATATATATATATATTATAATATATATATATTAATTATATTGGAATTTTCTGTTCAATATGAACTTATTGAGGCAATTAGCATCTGCTCTGTGTAAGAACTTGTGGAAGTGTAATATTTTTTAAAACCTTATTGAACAGCAAATAACTAAATTTTTTCCATGAAGTTTAATGGTGAGTAACACCATTATGTTGTAAGGCGTTTTTTTATTTTATCTTTCAGCACGAATTAAGGTTATTTTTTTTCTATAAGTTTTAAATAGGTACATCATAATTGCTAAACAATACAACAAAACAATTACAAAAGGTTGTTAGTACTATAATACAATTGTGCAATGGTTGAAGAAAATATTGCTTTTGCTTATATATAATAATAATAATAATAAT